>ARYC01002610.1:0-48688 GCA_000711775.1 Oxytricha trifallax
ACGAGAATTTAGGCATAGATGTCTATGATTTCCAATCATTTTAAAAGTTGGACAGTAAAAATGACTTTTGGGAACTAAACTAGTGAATAAGATGAAAAAATTGAAGAAACTACTTAAAAATCAGCTTAAATGGATGAAATTTGAATAAATCAACAAATGCTTGTTATAAGTGTTCGAATACAAACGAAATGTAAAGTTGGTTAAAATTAATTTAATATAATTTGGTTTTGATTAATTTCTCATATTTCCTATTTTTATCTATTTTAGCAATATTCTTTTATAAAAAAAACTACATTTATATGAGATAAATTTCACGCATCAGTGAAGACTCTGAACTCCGCAAATGTGAGCGAAGATAAAATAATAATAATAAAATAAGTTATTTACTGTAATAATTTAAATATATACGATATATTTTTAATAAAATATCTTTTTATTTTGAATAACTGCACAGCTATGTGGTTTGTATATTAAAGTAATGTAACATATATATTTGAGATATTTTTGAAAATTAAGTCTAAAAAGAATTTATATTTAAAAATTTATATCTTTAAAAACTAAAAAGCATTGTTTTTATTGGTGATATTTATAAATCTTATATAGTTATTAAAAAAATTATTATATTTATTATTAAGACTTACTTTATTTATTTTGTGTTTGCTCACTTAAATCAGATTTCTTTTGCTTCTTTCAATACTTGAATCGTTTGTTTTTAATTTTATATTCTTATGATAAAATTAATTAGCCTTATTTTAGATAGGTATGTATATGAATTGAGTCATGAATGTTACTATCTTATTGTTGTTAATTACTACTGTTGAAGAAAGTTTTAGTTTTAGAAAAGTCAAATTTTCTTAAGATTCAATTCTTTAAGGGCATTTTTAAAGTTGCTTTAAAGCATGATTAAGCCCAAGAAAAATCAAACTTTGACATTTCAAGACCTAATTAATAAAAAAATATTCCACCTGATCATATTTCTGAGCTTTAAAATTGATATTTCGTTTTATGTATGAAAAGTATTTCTCAATAGAGGCAAGATCAAATTAGTAGGGCCCTAAATACACAATAGTAACTTATAAAAGTATAAATTTTCTAGTGACATTTAAGCTTCTATGATAAGTTGCGTTGTCTAATATAAAAATAGTATCTTTCTTCCATTTAAGTCTTTCAAAGTCAAGTTGCTAGATTAGATTGAGTAAAAAATTATAGAAAGTTTCGCTGTTAGTCCTTCCAACATTTAATTAAAAGTAAAAGGTGTTATCACTTCCAACTGCAGCTTTAATGTTGACTCCATACATCCTAACTAGCCTATCCGAATAATTTCTCTAATTTTTCTACCTCCAGCTTTTGTATTAGTATGACAATTTCTAGAGACTGCTCTCGTCAATATGGAAAATTGTTTTCTTTAATGTGAGTTGCTCAATTTAAAATATATCTTCTATATGCCTCTAAAGTAAACAATATGAAGAGAGTTGGTTCTTTAATCAATTAAGTAAACCTTTTAAAATGTGAGTTCAATCTTCTTTTTAACAATGTTTTTTGTTTTTGAATAAGACAATCATAAATTGAGCTGCTCATGGATTACACTTTGAAGTTACGAAATAGATCTCAACTATTCTCCAGAAGAGCTTATTTTTTTCTACATTAGTTTTTATACATGAAACTAGACCTAAATCATTTATCTGAGAAGTTTGAATGATGTCCTAATTACAATTTTCATCAATTGATAAACATTTTTCCAATTTATATTAAGTCATCTTGAGTTTATGGAATTAAGAATGATTTCTTACAACCACTTTTACTAAAAAGAGTTTTAAGCTTTTTTCATTTAATTTATCGACTTATTATTATTTAAATTCCTATCACTTTTCAACTTATATTTCTTAAAGTTAATATTAGCATTAGTTAAAATAGGGAAACTTACTTACAAATAAAGGTTGATTTCTATGTAGGCCTCTAAATTCTTTAGATTCGCTTCACTGTATCTCATTTAAGATAGGCTATATAAGTGTTGGTTTCTGTTAAAATTTACTGTTCATTAAACATAAAGCTTAATCTATCACTTATTCGTTCAAGATTTGAATTTCTTACAGGAGAGAGGACTCCTACAAGTCTTCTTTCATTTTAATTATAACTCACTACTCTTCTTGGATATAAAATCATAGTCAGAAATTGCTAACCATCAATTAAGTTAATACAAGACTCCTCAAGCTTTTAGATTGAACTTCTTGTTATTGTATAAATAAGTATTTAGCTTGGGGTTTTTAGCTATTTATGAATGAGCTCTGTCGATTAAGATAAGGGAATAAAATCCTCCTTTGTATTTTATCCTAACTATTTAAGTTATGAGCTGGAATATTCTTGGTAGATATTAGTATCATGACCAGACTATTTTTTGAAATAATTTCTTTTATCGTTTTATTCCATCATAGATTTCTTTTCTGTTCCCTATATTTTATTCAAAAATCTTTATTTTAAATAGTTTTCATTATCAACTTAAAAATCTTACATTTTTTCATAATATATAATTTTGTTAAAAGTTTTATTATTAATAAATATATTTCGCCTTAGATAAAGTCTCGATTTCAAAAAAAGACAACAATATTATAAAATGCAAATAAAAAATTAACTCCAGCACATTCATGTAAACTAAGTCCAAGAGAAAATAGGCTCAAAAAAAGAATTGTATGACTTTCGATGCCAAGAATGTGAGGCTTATTTGCCCAAAGTCAACGCACAAATATTTACTTTATCGGGAGCATACTAATTGGTGAGAAAGAGGTAAATATTAACATAATTAAATCGTTAAGTACTTGAAAAGATGTGATGTGGTGGTTGCATCAGTGCCTCAGATTTAGGGGCTAACTGGGGATGATTTCCTTGAGAATGCCCAGTAAAATCCAATCTTGCTTAAATATTTGCCAGATCAATCAGACTGGCTCCATCATAATAAAAAATGGATAACCGATGTCCTCCTGTCTCTCGATACTTAAGGCATAAACGAAATGATCCTGAAAGCTATTTAATACAGAAAACAGCGACTCGACCAATCATAAAACTCATTAATGCAAATGAAAACCGAGATTTTTTCAGCCTTGAATGGCTCACTAAACGATAGTGGTAAGATTATAATGGTTACTTATTACTGTAGTGCATATAGGCAGATCGGACTATTTGATCAAGCAAAGTACAAAAAGAAAAGACAGATAGCCAATTCAAGAAGAGGAAATAGTTCAAGAGGTTAATAGCCATCCTTAAAAGAGGAAGTTTATGGACTTATACAAAAGGGTTAGAAATGAGATTGGCATGATGTAGAACTAAATTGTGACATGCTCAACTATAAATCGCTTGTATTACTTCATAATCAAAGAATATTGATGGTGAAGGCAAGGTTCTAGGGATGGACCCTACTTAATAGAACACAAACTTTATGATCTGAAAATTTTAATTCCTTTTAATTCATTAATAATGCTTAATAAAATCATTAATAATTATAAACTTAAAATGTAATAAGTTTTAAATTAAAAATTAAAGTCTTTTTTATAAACATATTTATTTGAATGTGCCAGTCTTAAACAATGATGTTTAAAAATATTCAAGGAAAGTTATATTTTTACGGTATAATTGTGTTAGTTTTGTCAATATAATATAGTTTGTTTGATGGTATGTAAATTTCGAGATAAAATTACGGTCTAGATAAAAGATTTGCTTAATAGGACTTTGTAAGATTTTGTAAGCAATTCTTACAAAAAACATTTTTCCTATCTCTGAAAAATTAGGCAATTAAACTTTAATATAATTATATAAGAGTTTCTCAATTTTACAAAGTTAAAATACTCAAGTTTGAGTTAAAGTTTATAAATATTTATGACAAAATGAGATTTATTTATTATATAAACTATTTGTGATACTATATTTGAATTTGTAAGATTTTTAATAATAAATATAATACTTAATTATACTTATTAAGTTTTTATAACAATTGATACAAATTTAGTAATTTGAGTGTAAATTTGAAACAATTATGATTAAAAAAAAAATTAATGAAATTGATGCTATTTATAAATATATAATTATAATCTAAAGCTTCATTGTTCTCATTTATATAAACTGTGACTATTTATAAAGCCTCCTATTTTAGTATACCAATTGCGTATAAAAGCTTGTTTATAATAAGCTTATTAAGAATTAAAATGAGCATATAATTAAGTTCATAAAAGTTGAAGTGAGATTAAGTCAGTAAATCTTCTGATATGATTTACTGATCTCATAAGTAAATAAAAGAGTCCCAAAAAGCTCGGTAGAATTGAGATATTGAATTAGAAGAAAACAAAGTTAGAATATTTGAGTATATTGAAAAACAAGGCATTCAGGGTAACAAGTCTTACAAAGATGTGAAAATTGAATAATTGAAAAAGTTCGGAGATGAAATCGTAGATCAGCACAAGGTCTGGCTTGTCTAGACGTTAAATGCTAGAAAGAGTGATGTTATATCTAATGCTTTAGCCAAAATAAGCTCTTAAATCAAGCAAAATCTAACTAAATAATAGAAGTAAAAATTAGTGAAGATTAAAATTCTTAATAGAGTGTGAAAAATAGCAATGAGGAATCTCTAATCAGCAAGATTAAAAGCCCAAATACAGTCTAATTTGAGCTTGAGTCATTAAATTCATCGCTTAATAAGACAGAAACTGAAGATAGCGAGACATACTCAGAGGCTTCATATATAAATGAAGAGAAATTTGAATAAATTATTTCTGACAATTTGAAATAATTTGCAAATAATTTAATGAAAAATATGCATGATGAGCCTTTGAGAAAAGTTCCAGAATTACTTGAGTGGAAAATATTCTAAAATCTGAACACTCAAATTAATTAGGTTATTGATAATGTAGATTCCATCTAGTAATATTTCAAAACCATAAACCCTTCTGAGAATTAAATAATTACAGAAGAGGGTATAGAGTAAATCTAAATAGAATTTAAAAGCTTTGTTGATGATATGAAAAGCAGTCCTCGACATTAGGGGTCGCATCGCAATTAGCCCTAGCTAATCATGTGAGAAATTTTTAAGAATAAAATAAAAAATTAAAAGAATCGATTGAAATGGTTTCAAATAACTTGGCTTTATTGTACGAAAGATATTAAGAATTTGTTCCTGTGATAACATAGCAACTCTAATCTAAGGATGAACAGATTAATGATATTCAAAAAATTTTAATTTATTTAGTCAACAAAACCATTAAAAAATTAAAAAATTTAATGAATAAAAATTTATAAGGATTAAGCATGAACATTAAGCAACAAGATTAAGAAAATTTAAAGAATAGAAAAATGAAACAGGAGCAGACTTCTAAATAAGCAACAACAATTAGTGTAAAATTAAACTATTGCAAAAGATGTTAACATATTGCAAGCAAAGAACTACCTGAGCTCACAGCAATAATTAGCATAAACGATAGCCAGAATGAACAAAAGAGACGAATCAGTGATATTCATAATGTTAGAGAAAAAACCTCATTTGCTTGATAAAAATTCCTAAAAAAATATTCGAAATTTAGGACTTAAAATACTTCTGACTTATTCATATATTATATAACTTGTATATTTAAACTTTTATAATCCGAAAATGCTATTCAAAAATTTTCTCAAAAGGTTTTGGGGTTTAATTCAAGTAATTATTAGTAATATTACTAATTCAATTATAGAAAAAAAGGGAGGTCAATATTTTTGATGTAGGTCAGAAATCTTGTGAGTTATAATTAATAAATTAAATCAAAAGACTTATAGAGCAACTTTAAAAAGAAATTTTTGAAAATTGGCCCACACTAAGCATAACAAAATGACATGGATGATTAAACCGAAAATATGAATAAAAAATGTAAGGAATCGTACTATTTGAAGTAGAATATTGTAAATTAAGATAATGAGAATAGTTTTATATTTAATATTTGAATAATTATATTTCAATTTGTACCCTTATATATTTATCTAATCCCCTTCCTCGCAATACTTATTATGCCTTTATTGTGAGTTTTTCTTAAAGCATTATCAAATGCTTTATTCGAATTTATTCTCTCATTGTTTATTAATTAATCTGCCATAAGTTTTCAATAATTTTTATTTGAGTAAGTCCCAGAAATTTCCTATAGGATTGACTGAGGCATGTATGGAATATTTTAAATGATTAGGATTCCATTTTATTAGTATGTTTGTTTTACTTCTTTAGAATGATGAAGATTAAGATTATCAAGAAATACTGCAATTTTTACTTGTATCATAAGCTTATTAAACCTTTTAAAATTCAATAAAAATACTCTTTTTTATTGATTTATTTACAATCAAATATTCTTCTAAGCATTCTTCCTCTGATATGCCAGCAACCACTGCCAGAGTTTTTACTTGATTTCTTCATAAAATATTTATTTAAATTTCTCCATGATTTTTTTTATATCACAGTCTTAGAAAGAACTGCTTCATCAATGAACATTATTTTATAGCCAGTTTCAATCAATATTGTAGGAATACCTTTGATATGGGAAAATAATTAGTAAATTAATAATTAATAATTATAATTCAAGGCAGTTAACCTTCTGGAAACCTAGACAATATGGTACTTTTTCGATAGAGAATTCAAATTAGCTGGACTTTACTATTGGCAGTACCCCTCTATTGCATTCCTGAAGTGAGTTAACTCGACTTTAATTTTTGGTGATTTGTTTAGTTGATTTTAATGCCAAAATTAAAGTCGAGTTATCTCGCTTCAGGGATGCGATAGAGGGGTACCGCCAATAGTAAAGTCCAGCTAATTTTGAATTCTCTATCGAAAAATACCATATTGTCTAGGTTTCCAGAAGGTTAACTGCCTTGAATTATAATTATTAATTATTAATTTACTAATTATTTTCCCATATCAAATGTATTCCTACAATAATGAGAATTTATTCATCAATTACTCAACCAATATAATTGCATTAATTAATTATGAATACTATTTTTAGGTTTTAAATAGAGTACCTTATATTTTATTTTATATTTCTTATAAATACTTCTCAGTGTAGTAGGTGGAATATAAAATTCATGGAATTTTCGGTGAAATAAAATGCATCTGTAAAATAGTGAGCATTTTGTCCATTTAATAATAGTGTCATTGTCTAAAATAAATTTAAGTTACTCAATACTTAAGCTTGAATTTTTTATTTAAAGTGTTTTACTTGGCTTCACTATTGATTGAGCTTAAATAATACACTATTTAATTTCGTATTAAGACAATTTTATCAATAGAGAAATTTCATTATACCTTCTTATATTATTGCTATTGAATACCTGGTCAGTTCCATATCGTAATGAATATAAATATAATGGGGTTTCTAAAAGAGGTTTGCATAATTAAATGAACTTGAATTAATTCATTTTTAAAGATTAATTTTCAATTTCCTTTAAATTAAATCCTTAATTATATATTTAGGGTACTCTACCGCATTATAGCTGTTTTGCGGTAGAGTACCTAATATATAGTATTTTCAATTTTCTTAATTCATGAAATTATTACAAGTGCAAAAAGCGAATATCAACATTAGTTTTATATAGTCAATTACATATACAGTGCAAAATCCTTCTTGTGATAAATTTATATCGTATTGATTCATCCAAGTAATGGGCGACGTGAGGAGCAACGATTAAAGCGTGATTTGAGCTGAGTTTTTTAAAATATGGGGAGTAATTAGATACTTAGCTTCCCCACCACGACCTTATCTTTCAGATTTACTTGCATTTAGGGCCTGCCTACTTTTTTATTTTTGATAGTTGGATTATGATTAATTATAGCCAAAATCCTGCACATACTACTTAAGTCGATATATCTCTCAAATAAGCATAATTTCCTAAAGTTTGCTTATTTTAATTTGAATTAATTACACCTTATTCTAGCCAGAATTGGATATTTGTTTCAAAATTAATGGATTATATTTTGATATATAGTAAATAGTCGTTCGTTGTAGTGAATCTTTCAGAGCGATGTGTTGTATTTCATCTGTGGTAGAATCGTTTTACTTTAATAAACCGATGAATTACGAACTTTGTTTGAATTTGATTAATAAAATATTAATAAAATTTATGATCGTTAAGCATACTTTAATATTTAGATTTTATATATTTTAATATAATTCCAAAAATTTGCCTATTTTAGCTAAATAATTGTTTAGTTTGTATCTTAAAAGTTATTTATACGTAAATTGTAATACGCAGTTTGTCATAACTATTTCTTTAGTTCATAATTGATTTTATCAAGAGAAAATGAAATAAATGAATAAAATTAACGTTAATAATTTGGAAAATCAGAAATATAATACTTACTAAATGTTAAATCAAGTTAATTAGAGTTTTAAATTGCATAGGTTTTGTTTTTTTATTTAATATTTTTTTCTCCAATTTCAATACAAATTTAGAAAATGTAAATTTATTACGTTTACTCATTGATTGACTATTTTATTATTTTTTTAATTAATTATCGAATGAACCAATTAATAAGAGTTCAAATCAATTTAAGAAATCTATCTTTAAGTATTGAAGTTTCATAAATATATAATATTAGATTCGACCTTTATATGAGAATATATGTATTTATATATTTATATAGGAAAATAAATAAAATAACTACAAAATTCACAGAAGTTATTAGACTAATTTTTCATTAATACCATGAATGAATAAACTACTTACAGCATCTGAGTATGCATTATCTGTTAATATTCCTGCATTTTATCATGCTTCTTCCAATCATCAACACATCTCAACCATTCCTAATTTTTCCTGCTTTGTTGATATCATTCTTATGAGTAATACCTTTATAAACCTTTAGCTCTAGTACACTAGCCACTTCATTAAGTTAAAAATGAAGTCAGGAATTACTAGTGCTGGCTTCTCTACTGCTTCCTCTACTTCCTCTTCTTTAATCTCATTCTTCTTGAAAAACTTCTCTATTAATTATGTGAAATTAATCACTAATACTTAGCTAGTTAATGATATTTAATTTATATAAGAAATAATGTAAATATTATAGAATTTATTAATATCAATGTTTCTTCATTATATTCTAAGTAGTCCAGCATACTTTCTTGAACTTAGATTACTTGTCGGCATCTGAAGTAGTCTAATAAACAAAAATATAATAAAAATTCTTAGGAAGAATTCATAAACTATGATGATGATCTACGATTACCGCTCTTGATTGAAAAGAAATACTATTAATATTAATGCTAGAAAAACTTCAAGTCACTGATTTTCTCTTGCTTGTGTCACTACTTTTCTTGGCATCTATTAATAAATAATAAGAATCTTAATATATACTTGCCATAAACATTGGAGATAGATAATTACTTTGAGTTTAAGTTTATGCCAGTCTTTTGAACTATTGTAGTGATTAGTACAAATCTTTTAGTACTTTTAGCATTATGGAATATTAGTATGTAAATTAATAAAATAAAAATTTTATTCATTTGAATTTCACATTACTAACTAATGCTAAGCTTGGATGTTGGTTTCACAAAAATGTAAATTTTGAAATCAGAGCTCTTAAATAAGAGAAGAAAACTCATAATTAAATAAAGAAAAGAGGAAGACATTATTATGGTGTTAGGTAGAGTAAGAAATGGGAGATAATTATTTGATCTTCAACTAAAGAAATGGTCTAAGAAGATGAATGGCAAAGAGAGTTAGAGAAGGAGTAAAAACACGAGGAGGATACGGGCGGCGAATTTGACGGATTGCTAACTGAGCTGAAGTGCTTCTAATTTAGTGGCTGATTAGTGCAATAACAAAGCAGAGGTGTTCAACTTAGCGCAGGTAAAGAGATGAAGAGAGCAGTTTAGTGAACTTTAGAAACTGTTCAGAAACAAGCTTGGTTAGTCCATCTGAGAAAGATCAGACAAAAGAGCTAAGTATGGAAGTTGGACAAGGAGATGAATAATTCAGTAGTCAGACAGGCAATTATGAGCGATAATTTTATTTCCAAATCTTACAAATCCTATTCACGTCTGCATTATTTATTTAATACAACAATTACTACTTCAACCACTATTTGAATCTTACTAAATTACTTACGATACAAATTTCTCTGAAATTCTTGCACTTTTAAATTCATCGTCACCATCAAGGTTTAGATATGGCCTTTTGATTTTTAAATTATAACCAACTAAATAATTGCTAATTATGCCTGATTATCGTGCAGATTGTTACATCTGTCAATAAGTGTTCACCAGTTAGTAATTTTGCTTGTGCAATCAATAGACTTTAACATCCATGATTATTTCTATTTAAGTTAATTCATTATATCGTATATAAATTAAAATTTAAGTCTATTGAATTGAATTGTGTATTTACCTATAAGTATAAAAATATAGTAAATAATGTTGTGTTTATAATGTTATTATTATATATACTAAATAAACTATGATTTATTGCAATAAAGATTAGAAACTCTAGTTGATTCAGACAGTTATGGATTTGTTTTAATTTGAATTTCTTCATAAACTTGGTTACTAACTTAAATCGAATTTAAATGATATCAGTTTTTGCCTCTTAAGCATCAATTTCTCGATTATTAATTAATAAACATTATAAAATATACATTTATGCATGTTTCTTAGTGTTTTATTCAGCATATATCTCTATATAATTATTATAATTATAATAAATTCAATAACTATTATATTTCTTTATTTAATGAATTTATGCTAATTAAAATTATAGATATTCATCTGCTTAATTTAAATTAATTTCACTATGTTTTTACTAATAATTTTCTCTAATTACATTGAATGTTACATTTAACTTGTTGATTACTTAAACTACAACTTTATACCATAATCAATATCAAGATAATAATCAAACAATTCTAAAATTGTAATTAAAATATTAAAATTATTAGCTTTGGATATTACCAATTGAAATAATAATACCAAAATTTCTTTATAGATTTGAGTAATAAAACATAAAGATTTGAAGTACTCAGGTGCATTTAATCGAAAATAACTACAAATTAGACTATCTTTTATCAAGTCAACTACAAGAATGAGTTAAGTGACTACAGTTACCACTTACTTTGCCAGATATGTAGTAAGATCTTATGGAGTTACTTCAACCATAACCGCTGTTTCCTGAATTTTAACTTTCACTAGAATGTTTACTTTATACAGAATATTATCTATTTTCAACAAATTAATATATAAATCATTAATAAATTATATTCCAAATAATTTGGATAGCTCTTCTTTTTAATTTAATATATGGGATAGGATACCTTCTTTATCCTGTCTTTTCCTTTTTTCTTGCTATTTCTTCTATATAGTCATTTGCTTTGTTGGCAGCCTTGTATTTTAAGTATACTATTCTTTAGATAATATTTATAATAATTACTTAATCACTACAAGATTGTTCAAAATACAGTATAGATTTGTCTTCAAATATCATCATAAATATAATAATTATATTATAAAGAGTAAATAATCATTTATGAAACATGTGAGCATATGTTCTTGATAACACTTGATTCTCAATACAACTCATTAATCTATCTTGTTACCTTCATTTCCAGCTATTGCAGCTTCTTCTTTTGCTCTCAGGTCCTTTTATAGAAGCAGCCAAACTGTGATGTATAATTCAAGCTGTGTTATTCAATGATTCTTCATCGCAAACATAGCAGTCCTTTATTTTATTCAAAATATCTACCTGCTTATGAGTAAATATAGTAAATGTTAGTTAAAGTTATAATGCAAATATGCTATATCATTACTTTATATAATTTTAATTATTTTAATTCGATTTGGATTAACTTAATCAAAATTATAATAAATAATATAATTGATAGAATGTTGAATTTATTAAAGTTATAATATTACTTATTAATTTGAATTTGATGTCTATTGAACTTTATTTAATACAAAGCTGTGGAGATTTGATGTAGCTTATTTTCTATTTCGTTTCTTTCTTGATCCAGTTACGGATAACTTACTACCCTATTCATCACTGTTCTAGATTATTTAAATTTTTGCTTTATTTTTGTTGTTTAAACCACTGTTTTATTTTCCTCTAGAAGATTGATATCTTTTAATATGAATTTCTTTCTTCATTTCATATAAATATCCATATAATTTGTTTAATTAAATATTAATATTAATATTTATTATTTATATTTATGTCAAGTGAATGATGTTATTTTGTTAAGATCTTCCTCCTTTTCATTCATAGTGGCTTATTTATATGCTTGGCTGTTGAAACAATTACGCTATCTGTCGATCCCGTATTATGCCATCCTTTTCTCAAACAAGCAACCAATCGAGTTCTTGTTTGATTTGGTTCAAGAAAATGACACTTGCTGTGTAGGTGTAAGTTGCTCTTTGATTTAGATCTTTATTAAACGTATGCAAATAGACATTATTTGGAAGGGAACTTATTAATACTTAATATAAAAATAGAGAATTTAATAAAAATAGGTAAAAGGAAAATATATAAATATCAAAAATACGATTAATTTGATTGTATAATTTACAAAATCACTGTTCATTTTAAACATATTATTGTGCATAATGTAAAAATAATACTGTATAATATTTGTAATTTTATAATACAATCATAAATTACAACTGCTGATCGGCTTCTTGATATTAGAGAGAATTTGTCTATGAGAAAAGTGAGTAGGTATAAATGCTTTATTATGAATTTTCTCTTTAACCTGATTCTATATTTGGGGGGATTAGTTTTGTTAATAAAATTAAGTAGTTTCATTAAAAAAAGAAGGGTATTCTTATTAATGTTTTTGGCTTAAGTTCTTTATTTATCATACATTTGCTGAGCTTGGTTCAACAATTCTTTTGTAATTTTTCATAAAATACAGACAAGATAACTTAAATAATATAGCAGAACGTTAAAGGTGTAATAAGGTAATATTCTTAAAGTTTAAATTCTCATCAATTATATGATTTTAATTTTTTTAAATTATTATTATTGCAAGTGATACCTAATTGTCTTTGATCATGAGTACATATAAAATCTAAATGCCTTGAAACTAATTACAACATTCATTTAGTTAAATTTATTATTATATCAAAGAGAAATACAATAAAACTATGGGGAGGTATAAAATGATAAAATTAATTTAAATATTTTTATAATATAAACTAGTTTCCATAAGTACATAACTCAGATCATATGTTTTGGTACCTACCTCAAGCACATATCATGTAAACTTATGATTAATATTTTTCTATTTTCTCTTTTATAATATACACCCTCTATATATTTTATTTTCAGTTCTATTATTCCGTTTAATGTATTCATGCGAAAGTTTTAAAATAATATACAGAAATGCTTTAAACTATGAAGAATTTACTTAGAGAATAGTTAAAATATAAAAAAGGATTTGTATATGATACGAAACTATGATTATTGCAATGTAAAATAAAGATTTTACATGATGAAATCAAGATAGTAAAGACATCTTTAAGAATTTGAAATATCTTATAAAAGAAAAAATAGTAAAACTAAAATAATATATATAAAAATACTCTATATGTATTTGAAGCAAAAAAGTATGAAGAAGAAATATAAATATAGAAGATATCACATTTATAAATTATTGACTGTTAAAATTAATAATTTTATATTTTACTAATCATCTTTATAAAAATTCTACATTTGTTATTTGAAAAAAAACAAATAAAATTTATAAATTATAATTGATAATAAAAATAAAATTCAAAAACTATTTATTGTAAAAGATAAAACAAAAGTAAAAAACGCATCAAATGAATACTTCATAAAATTAAATAATTATACGAAAACAATCCTAATCTATTAAAATACAGTATTAATTAAATATAATATAAAAAATTGTAAATAAATGGCATAGAACTTAAAACTGTTATAAGCAATTATTATTTTGTCTTATATTTTTCATACTAATTGATATATTCCTCATCATTGCTGCGACCTCATGACCAGTAGAATCAAAAAATAAAAATTCTTCATATTAAAAATTTTGAAATGTGAAAAAAAAATTCATAAAATGTTTGATAATTTTGGTAATTCTACAAACTTGCGTTTTTAATGCCTTCCCTTATGATTCACGGGGTCTTATTTGCAGAGGAATGTTTATTTTAATTTAATTTAAATTTATTTAATTATTGGGATTTAGTTTTAAATAAATTTTTAATAATTATTTTCTTTAATTTCCACAAACTGTTATTTGCAATGACCTAAAAGACCTTCATAATTTCACATCTTGTAGAGAATTAGAAATACAATTAAAATATAGTATATTTAATTTTAAAGATTTGTCCTTGGCTGAACTAGGTAAAGTGTAGAAAAGTGAAAATTTATTAAGAAATGTCTTTGACTAATATAACTAAAAGAAGTCTTTTAGAAGTGTTTCAGTGCTCAATAAATTTTTGTTATCTATAATTCCCTCTAATGAATGAATTCTGCATCTTTGCTGAATCCTCAGCATTCTGTGGAGCAAGAAATAATATTGGTAAAAGAGTGATTTTTAGAATTTAAAATAATCTTGTTTGCCCATTTTGAACATCAAGATTATAAATAGCTCGATTATTATATTTTATACTCTATTCCGAATAAAAATTAAACTGTGTATGGTTAAAATTTACTCCTATGTTGTATATATGAAATTTCGATATATTATTACTTTTGCAAAGTTCATAAGCACCTTGAAAACTGGTGAATATTTAATATTCTTCGAATTTTTCAATTCATTTAGTCAAAAAGAGAAAATATCATAAACAATTTTATCAATATGAAACAGTTAAAGATGCAGAGCTTATCAATAGTCGAAAGTGAAGTTCTAATCAAGGATCTAATGAAATATGCGTTAGAGGAATAAATGGAGGAAAAAGAATACATTTGCCCATTTTGCAAAACTCCTTATGTAACTTCATAGACCAGAGCAAATCCAAAACGTGCAGATTGTATCTCAAGATCTAAAGAGTAGAAAACTTATTGCAAAACTTGATATGCTTGGGATGCGGAGTTACTTATGAGACATTTTATAACTGTAAGAGACACATGAAAGAATGCAATAGAGTATACAAACCCTCAATACCTAAAAAGCAAATGATATATGATGTAAAGGTCCTTGATAAAAGGAACTATGGTGAAATGAGATTTTAAAAGTAACTGTTAGACCCAAAATAATCAGAGTTACAACTACCAGAGTTTATCAATGAGATAAATGAGATTAGAAATGGATACATTAGAGCAAATGGATAAACCGCTTCAAATAGTAGTTCAGTAATGGACTACCAATCAAACTCAGGTCAGATGTGAGGAATGATTTTCTCAGGGATAAAAGTGATTGGCTCTTTATTTAAGAAAATTTTCCAAGATAATCCCTGGGAAATTTAAAGGGAACTCCCTTATCAATACCTATCAATAAAGAGTTTAAGAAAAATTCCATTAAATTAGATTTAAAAAGAAGGCATAATATTCTACTGGACCCTCTTCAATACTTAGAAGGATAGAATTCAAATCTTAAAAGAATTAGGTTATAAAGTGCTAAAGACACTAGAATGGATTAAACTCACAAATAAGAGAAATTAATAAATTGTAGAAGTCCACAATATTCTAAGAAGTATTGTTTAATTGGTATAAAAGGCAAGTCTATATGCAAGCATAATTGAAAGATTTCCAAATGAAATAAAATCAGAGAGAAGAGAGCACTCAGAGAAACCATAAGAATTTCGGGTCATCATTAATCAATTATTTGGTGAAGAGTATACAGATTAGAGATTTTTACAAGAAAAAAATTAAAATAAAATGCATACAGTCATTATTTGGAAAGAGATAGAATGGGAAGAAGGATTGAGAATAGCTAAACTAGTTTGACTAATTAATTAACTAAATTAATTTATCGAAAAAAATAAATTTAAATAAATAAGTTTTGAAATTATCAAATAAAGTGAGAAATAACTATAATAATTCAACTCTAATTTAAAATATATAACTTTAGGGTGTTTGTTTTTTTTTAATTATACTCAAATTAGTAATATTTCATATCTCAAAGAATTTTTAATGCTAAAAAAAAAAATTATTAAAGCTCAAATCTTCTTTAAGTATATTGCATCTTTTGCATGATTAAGACAGCTAAAAAATCTTTTCTTAATCTACGCAAAATTAGAATTCAAAATCTGATAAGTTAATATTTTTATTCATTCTTCTCTGCTAGATGACTCAAGCATCTATGGTTTATCCTTTCTAAATTCTTCAAAGAATTTTTCTATTGGAGCCAAGTGAAATTATACGGGCCTAGATACATAACTGAAATACAGAGCAATCTAAACTTTTAGAGAGTGATAACATTTTGTGAAACGTAGTCTAAAATAAAGACTACATTTGGTCTACAGTTTGGCTAAGTTTAATCTAGATAGTCAATAATCTAATGTATAAAGTAAATCACTGTACTGCTATTATTTTTCCAATATTTAGAGTTAAAAAAATCTTGTGTCACTAAGTACTGCTGCTATCATATTGACACCGTATACTCTAACGAGCTAGTCATTGTAATTTCTTTTGCTTTTTTAACTCTAGCTTTTTCTAATATTAGACTAATTCTAGATGCTACTCTCATCAATCAGAAGTTTTTCTTCATTCAAATACTTGACTTAGTTGTAGGCTCCAATTTATCTTTGCTTAAAGCAATCGTTGCTATTAGTTCCTCTTTCAATCATATACACCTTATTATATGCAAAACCTAAATCCCTTGCCATGGTATCTCTTATTTGTTTTGTTGACATTTTTATTCCAAGAGTTAAATTTAAGTTCTAATGAACTTGTTTAGCAGAATGTATTTGCGTTTTATTTAACAAAGAAGAGTTTATAGCTTATTTGATTATTCATGTTTTGAAAAATCTCTTTTTGCTTTAGCACAATTAGAATCAGTCATTCTTTTGTGAACCAGTTCCAATAATCTGATCGATCCCGTATCTGCTCAAATTAAAACGTCCTTAATAACTACTTTTTATAGCACCCGTGATCATGAAACAAATTTAAAATTTTTCAATATTTTACATTTCAGTATATTGGCTTGATTATTTGGATTAATTGCTTACTTTGACCTATTAATAAATTTTTATATATTGAACATGAATAGATAAAGAACTTACAATGCTCAATTTGTCGGAAAAATGTCTTAAATATGGATTCTCTTAAGATTCTTTGTGTGTGATACATACTATATTAGCTTTATTTTCTTTTTCTGGCACTATTTTATATATAGCATTAATTTTGTAGTTTAGTTATTAGCTGCATTGTTTAATCGATTTATTATGAATTTAAAGCATTTAAATCCTAGCTTTCAGAACTATTGAACTAATAATTCGCCTTGGATCAATAATAACAGTTGAATATATTTACCCTTCAATTCTCGATACAAGGGTGTCTTCAAGTGTCCGAGTTTTCGATTATGTTAGGGAAACTAATTTGAAATTTTCTAAATTGTACACCCCTGGTACAATTAGGCAAGTAGTCTTACAAAGCACGATTTCATCTTCAGAATCATTTTCATCATTTGCAGTATCATTAGAAACCTCATGAGCATCATCATCTGTCAAATGCAAATTATTTCCTTAATCAAACAGTTTTCTTATGTGCTAATGCTTATATGGGCCCTTAATATTACTTTCAATTTTATTTTTTATTTTTTATAGATAATAAACTTTAAGTTAAAAATATTTCTATATAGATAAATTACTCTCAAATAGAGTAATTTACTACTAAATGATTTTTTTAATAGCAAATTTTTAATTTACTACTAACATTTATTAATTAAGTTTTAATTATTTATATTATATAACTATAAACTTGGCAAATGAACTTAAACAACAATTTGCAAGAAATCCATGTGAGCCAAGAGAGGAATTAAATTGTGTCCAAGAAAGAACTGTATGACTTTTTGACCCAAGAATTTGGGGCGTATTTGCCCAAAATGAATTGCTCTAATATATACTTCTTTCGAGCATATTAACAGGAGAAAAGGAGGTATCATATTTGCTGGTAAACTTCAATAGTTCTTAAAACGAAGCGATGTAAGAGTTTCTGCTGTTCCACAATAGAAGGTCTCTCATCTGACGACTTTCTTTTATATGCATAAGGCAAGCCATCTCTTTTGAAATATCTCCAAGATTAAATGGATTTGCTACATTAAGACAAAAAATGGATTACAGACATTCTGCTTTCTTTAGATACTGATAGTGTTAACAATATGATGCATAGTGCTAAAGAATAGCGAAAGCAAAGACTCCATAACGCTTAATAATCTAGTTTATATGAAGCCTCAATATATAGATGCTCTGAGTAATTCTTTTCCATTTAGTGGTAAGCTTATTATATTAACTCTGTGTTGTTTAGTAAATAAAAAGGTAGATCAGCATTTTTACTCAAGCAGAGTACCAAAAGAAAGTCTAGACAACCTAACTGATAGGATAAAAAAATATAGTTAAAATTTCGGCACTAAGTTAAGGTAGATATTTATGAAGTAGAATTAGAGGGTGAGAAATGAAATCAACGACTTAAGGTGGCAGGTTGATGATCTTGTCTACTATAAACAATTGGTGATGCTACTTCATTAAGGGGGAATTATAGACCATGAAGGAAATCCTTTGAACCTATTACCTACTAAATAGGATACTAATTTTATAATTTGACTGAATTTAATTGATGGCTAAAGCTTAAAATTTAAAATTTTTGATGGCTAAAGCTTAAAATTTAAAATTGTCAATTTTTTTCATCTGAATAGTCAACAAATAATTTAGTAATAAAAATTAACTTATGGGTGGTTAAAAATACTCCTTAATATAAAACCTCAGATTTTAGTTGTTTCGATGTGTCGTACAAAGAATATGAAATCTCTGTTATAGAATTAAATAGTATTACAAAGTCATACAAAGTATTATATAAAATGAGAAACTCTTACAAAGTATTACAAAAATATTTGTATTCTATGGAATTTGAAGAAAGCTAATAAGTTTAATGATCCCACTTAGACAAAATATTTGAATCTACAAAGTGGTTTAAGACATTAGAGTACTTTATAAACTTCAAAACTCACTTTAATGTATATTAAACACGTTGTATTCATGAAAGCTCAAACATTTTTAATTAACTATTCTATAAAACTTATTCATTCAAGAGTTTTGGTAGATTGTGCAAAAAGTATGTAAGAGTTTGTAATACTTTTACATAATTAAAACAAGTAATTAAAGAATTTTATATATAAGATTAGAAGTTAATTTAGCAAAAATAGTAAATTAAAAATTTATACTTTCAAAAAATAGTAACAATATAAAAATTAGAAGTCCTTTGAATATGAGCTGATCACTATATTTATCAACACTCTTCTCTGTAAATATGCCATAATTATACAAATAATAAAAAACTGACACGGCCAAGGCATCATAAAAACAACAAAATAAGAAGCTTCAATAGGTTGTGAGTTTCAACTAATTACAAGAGGATTCAGGATATACAGCGGAGTTTTTCAACTATGAGCACCTTATGGATCTAAGGTGCGAAAAGTAGAGAACAAATATTTTGAAACTTCTTAAGAAGCAAAAGATTATCGGGAAAATTTTTTACAAGCAGGTCAAAGTATAATTACAAGAGCGGTTGGGACCTGAAACTATCAAGATGCATAAGGAATGGCTAGTCAATACTTTAAATGCCCAGGAGATAAGAATCCTAAAGCAATACTCCCTCTAAGGCTCTATTATAGAATTAGAAAATGGCCACTCCAGAGTCGGGCTAAATTACAATTACAAAATCAAACAACGGACCCTCAAAAAAAACTCTAAAACCCCTTAATGAGGTTTATATGTGCTTTGAAATGTCGGGAATTTGTTAGGGGTTGGGGTTATTAATTAAATGCGAGACAAATATAGCAGACTTTTGGGGTCTATTTATGATGAAGAGTATATAGATTTAGTGTTTAAATTGCTATATGGATGTGATATATACAGTGAATAAGTCAAAACAGTACCTATTTATAAATCAATTGCACTGATCTTAAAGCGAATTCCATCATATGTCCACTCCCACTGCCTTATAGCAGTATAACTAAAGCAATAATAGCTGAATTCTATGCCTTAGAGGAAGTCAAAGTTTTTTTAGAAGCAAATAGACTATCTTATTAATGAAAAAACTTTGAAGTATTGGGATACTTTTCTCTCTTGACCAACGAGCTACTATGTTTCACCGCCAGTTCCTTGAGTTGAAGATTTCTGCATAGTCTGTTGCAAACATTTATAAACGAAATGGCATCTCTTAAATGGGTGTAAATCGTATCAAGAGAGTGATTGATTTCACTCTGCCATTTTACAACAATAACTTAAATTATATTTATAATTAAATGCATAAAGCCTAATAGAATAATATTAAGTTTATTCATGCTGACGAGGCTGTGTTTACCTTCAACACTTTCATCTAGAAGTCTTGGTAAAAGAAGCATAGTAATATAGAGGTATAATGACTAAAAAGTCAAGGTATAAACAATGGCAATTCTTGGAGGAATTAGCGAGGATGCTGGTTTAGAAACTTATGTTATTCATCCTCGCTCTATTAAGACAGAGCAGTATATTAAGTTCTTAGAGCAGCTGAGAGAGAAGTACCCTGAATAAGGGATTATACTATTCGTTGATAATCTTTCAGTTCATAAGACAAAAGAAACAAGGAAAAGTTATGAACAACTAAGGATAACACCAGTGTTCAACGTGCCTTACAGCCCATAGTTTAATGGAATTGAATTCTACTGGGGTATACTAAAAGGTCATTATAAGAAACTGCTGCTATACCACCTGATGCATGACCTACCTATTGATACAGTCGATTTTATAAAAAGTTCAGCTAAGAGAGTTGATAATTAGTTGGCATAAAAGTGTGCTAAAGAAGGGAGAGTGAATGTATATAAATAAGTTTTGTAGTTAAGTTAATGAATATATAAGTCACATTTAAAACTCTTTCGTGAGAGCTGGCTTCTCTTTCTTTTCTTCTACTTCTTGCATCCCTCCTCCAAGGTTTCTTCTCTTGCTGCCAGCTCCAGCATCTATGTTCATTGACTCTGGCGGCTAAATATTTGAATAAAGTCTCTTGCTAACTTCATACTTCGTCTGCGACTTTCGCTCTCTGTGAAGCTTGCTCTATTCCTTCATCAAAAAGATGCCAGTACCAGATTTTTCTAAAGAGTTAAGCTATAAATCTTACTTGAAATATAAGGGTGCTTCTGCAGCTCTGATAGCCAGCTCTCACTTATCTTGATCCCTTGTTTGTCCTTATCTTCTGAAGAGATGCTGTACCTTTTCTTATGAGATTCTTGAATAATTTCTTTCAAGTAATCACCTTTAATTGTTGCAAGTATACCAAAGAAATAGTTTCTTTCAGATAATTTGATAGACAACAGCTGTTTAGTAGGCAGGTACTACGAAACCTCTGGGTCATTTAAAGCATCATCATATAAGTTAGTCACCTAGATTTCCGGATAGTTTGGAATCTCTGCAAGCTTTACATCTTAATTTTTCAATGCTTTCTTCTCTTCGCAGAGTATCGCTCTTAGAAATGAAATTTTAGTACCTTCCATCGTTGGCAGGAACAAACCAGTTTTTTAATCAACATTAGTTGCTATAAGTTCATTACCTTGTTGCACCAGGTAGCGGCGTAAATCCTCCTTGCTTCTTAATCTTTGAATCAATTCTTGTGCTTGCACTCTTTTCATTGCATCATTCATTGACTCCATCTTGTTTACAGATCTAAGAAATGATAATCAAATTTAAATTTGTTGGCTTCACTTATATACCTCTGTAAAATTTACTATTAAATATGGACATCGTATAGGAGGTCAACCTCTTAGAAGGATATGGAGAAGGATTTGAGAATTGGTTTCAAACTTGAGAGATTGATATCAATTTCTATTGTTATAGTTCCATATTTTTTAATTTTTATTGGTTCGTGCTTAATTAGGAGCAGCTCCTAAAATGCTAGTACTTAATTAGGAGCTTTAATTAATTCTAGTAAATAATTAGGAGCACCCTAAATTTAATAATAAAATCACAAAATACCTCCTAAAGCAGTACGTTCTTAATTAGGTGCACCTCCTAAATTGGTACGTACTGTAATCATCTTATTATTGAAAGTTAAAATGGTTACTTTATAACCCAGATTTAGAGCTGGATCGTCTTTTACTGCTCATTTTTGTCCTCTAATACTCTAAAAACTTCCCTTAAACTTGTAGGCTTGCAAAGCTCTCTTATAAGTTCTCAGTTATAGAGGCAGTTTTATAATTTTAAATTCAAATTTAAATATGAGCGCTAATATTTTAAGAAAAACAACAACACTACAAGAGCTATCACTTGAAATCTCTGTTATTAAAATAGATATTAATAATATAAAATAAATGGCAAACATGTGTGTGGGAGACAGAGAGGAGGAGAAAGGTATTAATGAAATTCCTATACAAACTGAAGAAGTCTATTTTTGTGAGCTATGTGAGAGAGATTTCGCTCATGAATCAAGCTGGTACAGACATAAGAAAGAGCATAGAGAAGCCAAACCCACTGTATACTTAAAGGATGATAAAATAGATGGAAAGTATGACTGCTTTGAGTGCCATAAGCAATACTCTCATACAAGAGACTTGGAGAAGCATCTATTAAAAGCTCACAAGAAAGATATAGAAGTTGAGAATCATGAAGTTGAGCTGAAGCTTCTCAACAAAAGAAAAGCGAGGGAATATTCTAAGGTCGTAGTGCCTGAATAAGCAAGAGAGTTAGAGTACGTTAGGAAGGCACGCAACCAACTGACCTCTGAAATAACAAGAATTATGATCAAGATTCAATACAAGAAAATACCAGTTCTTGCGTAGATCGATTTAGATACTTCTCTTTAAAGTTATCTTATTCTCGAGGACTCCTTTGATAAGAAAGTTACCAATGATCATCAATACGCATACAAGGTGTATCCCTTCAACTATCTCTTAAGTGATGATAAATATTAGATGGAGTTTAAAAATGAGTATCAAGTACTCACTCAAGCATAGTTTAAAAAGTGTAGTTACTTAATCAAGCTAGATGCTGTTCTCCTTGCCAAGGATCATGTTGCTTTCAGACTTCCACTCTATGAAATGAATCTAAGAGATTTCATAACAGATCAAAGGAATCATAAGTAGCTAGGATAAATAGTAACTCAGACCATACAAGGTATTAAAGATCTTCACAAGTTAGGGTTTGTTCACAGATATTTGAAGTCAGAAAAAATAATGATAAACTTTTCACCAGTAAGAGTAGCAATAATCGAATTTCAACAGAGCCTAAAGATTGGAAGTATCAAGGCTTGGAATTGAAATGGGAAACTCAAGGGTACTATCCAGAAAGAGAAGACTGAAGAGATGGAGGCTTTTAGTGGGATGTGTGGGCTTTAGCAGCAATGATAATAGAGTGCGATATGCCTCGCAACGATTACTAATCTACATGGTGTGAAAAGGATAAAGCATATTATAGAAAGAATCAGATTCTCTCAATCAATGAAGCAAATGCCAGAGTCAATACTAATGAAACCAAACTCAAGATCAGACATATCAATAGAGCAGATAGAGTTGTGGTTAAGTAAGATAAATTTCAGACCTCTCCCACATGATCCAAAAGTGCATTTTGAGTGATTAAATTAAATACATTTACTATAAATTTTACATTAAAACCTATTAATAACCCCAACCCCTAACAAATTCCCTAAATATCAAAGCACTTATAAACCTCATTAAGGGGTTTTGGTGTTTTGATTGTAGGGAAACCTGAAACTGTTATATTCCTAATGAAAGAGCATGAGAAGGTTCACAGAGAGAAAGCCAAATACTATTCAGTAAATGAGCAAGAGTTTTATAAAGATGTTTAAAAGCCTGATGAAATGAACATAGATGCAGGAGCTGGTACTAAGAGAAGATATATGAGTCCAAGTAAGTGATAAGAGGAAGAAAATAAAGAAAAGCCAAACCCCTTTAAGGGCTAATTAATATTTGAATATATTCATTCGTTTTAAAATCTAAACCTTATTTATATACATTTATTCTTCCTTCTCTCGCACAAATTATCGTCTTATCTATGTGCTCACCCCCTTGCAGCTACTCTGAATCATGTCTACTGTATCTAAAGGCAAGTCATGCATTAGGTGATACAGCGGTCGTTTCTTGTAGTGGGTCTTGATTTAACTCTTATAAAATTCGATTTCATTAAACTATGGGCTATAGGGAACGTTATATACATGTGTTATGTTTAACTCTTCATAAGCTTTCTTTGACTCCTTAGTCTTATGAACTGAGAGGTTGTCAACAAAAAGGATGATTTCTTAATCGTTTTATTTATATCTTAGCTTATGTAAGAACTCTATATACTGCTCTCGCTTAATAAAGCGAGGATGAATGATATAACTTTCTAAGCCTGAATCTTCGCTAATACCAGCTAAAATTGCATGGGGGACAACCTTTACTTTTTAGTCATAAACCTCTATGCTATCATACTTTTTGTACCATGACATATTAATAAGAATGTTGAAGGTAAACACAGCTTCATCAGCGTGTAAGAACTTGATGTTATTAGTGATAGCTCTCTGCATTTAATCATGTATAAAATTTAAATTGTAAAATGGCACTGTAAAATCAATCACTCTATTGACAGTCTTGAAAGTAATACCCTTTCTTCTATAAATATTGGCTATAATTTAAGGAGAGATTCGCATGTCATGAAACTTGCGATGAAACATCACAGCTCGTTAGACTAATGGAAAGTGTGCCCAATACTTGAAAGTCTTCGATTCGCAGAGGTAGTCAATATGAGCCTGAGAGAACTTTTATTTTCTTGCAGGATGCTTTCTGGAACCAGAATTAAAATGATAAACAGCTAATAAGAAATGATACCTAACAGTTGAGGCACTCTTGCGTTGAGGCTCGCTATGGATGTATAATTCAGTACTTGTTTGACTTTGTCTGTATTATTACTCGTACCATACCTAAGTTTAAGCAGTAAATCTAAATATTACTCATCATAAATAGACCATAAATTTCGCTAATTTCTATTTCTCATTTTGCAATTTGACCTAAGTTCTCTACTAACCAATAAGACCTAAACTATACCATACAAATCAAAGCACTTATAAACCTCATTAAGGAGTTTTGGGGTTTTGAGTGCATGAGAAAATCCAGGCTCTCACATAATCCATAGAAAGCGCTGATAAAAGTATCAAAGAATTGTCCTAGAAGTATTCCAGTTAACTGGAAATTATAAACTAGTCTCAGTCCAAGCATGATCAGCAATATAAATGGTAGAAAAGAAATGCGAAATGTAATTGGCTAGGTTAATAAGAAAATAGGAGACCACAAGTGAGTCGTTGCTGACAACTTACATAAGATCAAGGAAAATATCAAATCTGTAGTTAATAGGTGTCTAGAGTTGAGAAACTTGATTTATAAAATTAAAGTTAACAAATATAGTAGTAATAACTTTAAATTAAAACCAAAATAAGAACCAAAATATTCAACAACATTTAAAAACCGAGGAGTAGAACAAAATTGATACTCAAGATATTGAGTTTACAATTAAGAAATTCAATTAGGGTAATTAGAACATTTAGATCTTTAAAAGTGATAACAAACATATATTCATGACTATGAAATCAGAAAGGTCATTAATATAATTGAATAATCTGATTTAAAGAAGTCAATTTGACCGAATACATTACGGTCAACTTACTATTACATTAAAAAACTTTCTTACAAAAATAAATTACATTTTTGGTAATTTTGGCAATTCTACAAAGTTGCGTTTTGAAGGCCCTCCCGTACGATTCACGGGGTCTTATTTTGCAGAGAAATTTTTATTTTAATTTAATTTAAATTTATTTAATTTTTGGGATTTAGTTTTAAATTAATTTTTAATAATTATTTTCTTTAATTTCCACAAACTGATAGTTGCAATGACCCAAAAGATCTTCATAATTTCACGTCTTGTAGAGAATTAGAAAATAAAACAAAAAAATAGTATATTTAATTTTAAATATTTGTCAATGGCTGAACAAGGTAAAATGTAGAAAAGTGAAAATTTATTAAGAAATGTCTTTGACTAATATAACTAAAAGAAGTGTTTTAGGAGTGTTTCAGTGGTCAATAAATTTTAGGGGGGGGAAGTTTCCTGAACTGGTTTATGATAAAAAAAATTTTAGGGAAGTTTCCTGCACTTTATTTAATTATAAATTTTTTATTTTTTTTAATTAAACTAATCTTTATAAAAACTATCAACCAACTTCAGGAATAATTTCATTGTTATAATTATGCTTTTATAAATTAATCAATAGTCAATATCTATCTTCAGATTCCAAAAACTTTGACATTTTTCATCTGATATTTGTAGGTTCTGTCTTTTAAATATTATAATGCTTTACTATAGTAATTCCAAATATTATATCCAATTTTTAGTGTTATTGTGATTCAATTTATCTTTTTCTTACCATGCCTATATAATGTTAGACTATATTGTCCTTGACCTAGTTCAATGATGAACAAATTGCTCTTAATATTTAATGAGTCATAAAAATATTAAATTTGTTTATTTTTATAAAATTTATTAAATTTAACATAAAGAAAAAAACAGTCCAAAAAACTTCCTCGAGTGCAAGAAACTTCCCCCAAATTTTTGTTTTCTATAATTCCCACTTGTGAATGAATTCTTCATCTTTGCTGAACCCTCAGCATCCTGTGTAGCAAGAAATAAGATTTGTGTTGGCAAAAGAATGATTTTTAGAATTTAAAATATCTTAAAAATAAAATACTTTTTTGGGGTAATGGCCCCCTGGGGTGTGCCGTATTTTTCTAATTTTCATAAAATGACCTAAAAATGATTATAACATCAATATAACATGATATAACTTATAAATAAGGTCTGGAATAATCTTTTCAAGGAATACATCGAAACCCGAATCAGAGTAACGTTCCACATTAACATCATAAAAGACATTAATTTTTGAATAAATATTATTTTTTTCTTATAAATTTAATGTCTTAAATTTTTATGATTTCACTAATTCAATAACTCATAAAATGATTAACTGTTAAAATAACTTGATAGAGCTTTAATTAATGTTAACAGATAGATGAAACTGAATCATTATATTAGAAGCTCTAATAACAGTTAATCATTTTATGAGTTATTTAATTAGTGAAATCATAACATTTGAGACATTAAATTTATAAGAAAAAAATAATATTTATTCAAAATTAATGTCTTTTATGATGTTAATGTGGAATGTTACTCTGATTCGGGTTTCGATGTACTCCTTGAAAAGGTTATTCCAGACCTTATTTATAAGTTATATCATGTTATATTGATGTTATAATCATTTTTAGGTCATTTTATGAAAATTAGAAAAATAATTTTAGCGGCACACCCCAGGGGGCCATTACCCCTTTTTTGGTAATTTTGGCAATTCTACAAACTTGCGTTTATTATAAAATTAGAAAGTTAAATGCTAGGAGAGGTACCAATCTCACTTAGGACTTTTTAATAGGACTTTCTATTATACTAAGGCCTACAGAGGGCAGGTAGGAGGCTTCTGGGCGCAACTCATTAGGGATCAATCGGCGGAGTTCAATCTGTCAGCTACTACACTCATCGAGTGGGCTTGTACATAAGAATTTTCCTGCAAAGATAAGTAATTCTGGCTTGAGTTCAGCTTCCTAGGTAATAGGGAGCAGGAAGAAGGTACGCTCTGCTTTCAAAAGTGAGAAGACGAAAACCAGTGAAGCCAACGATAAGGATTTTTTCCCACACCGGGTAGGGTGCTGAAGCTACCCCTGCGAAAGGATGGGATTACGTTTCCCAGCAGCGGTGGGACAGTTAAGCATTTTCTCCACTCCCTTTAATCTAGTTTAATTCTACGAGATTTGTTGTTCAGATTATGCTGGCAACATCTTGATTTTAAGAGGAGACTAGGTAATAGCGGAAGTGGTTTTTTCGGGGTTTTCTACTTCATGGCTGCTACATCACGGAATTGCCAAGTCAACTCACTCAGATACGTCTACATTACAACTAAGATTGATTGTTTGATTTTAGTATTAATCATTGATATGTTAAATTTATTTGATTTTTATCATTAATCACAAACTTTGGTTTGAAGGTCTTCCCGTACGATTCAGAGGAATTTTATTTTAATTTAATTTAAATTTATTTAATTTTTGGGATTTAGTTTTAAATTAATTTTTAATTTATAATATTTATTTTATCTGGGTTCAAATATTTATTTAATTACACTACTCAAATATTTTATCACTCAAATTATAGTCAAAATATCATTTCTAGTATATAATTAAAATTTAAATTTTATTTATATTTTTCAGAATTTTAACATTTATATCCATCAATCTTGCAACTCCAAGAAAATTGTAATCTACAAAAAAAATTATCTATCAATTTTATAAGTAAGTGTTATTCGGTCCAAATCTACAAAAAATACCTGTTTCATGTTTTTTCTTCTAATTGATAAATTCTGCATCTTCCATGAATCTAACAACCCTGAGAAATAAGATATAAGCTCATTATTGATTTAATCTCGATTTTAAGATATTAGAAATGTGAAAGAAATTATTTTAATTTTTTTCAATCTTAACTATTATATAAAATTCAGTTTTAAGCATGTTTTTGTTCAATTCACTGAAATTTTTATTAATAAATTTTTGAATTTCATAATTAATTTTGTCAGGGTGAACATATTTTCTCTAATTTCAAAAACTGACATTTGCAAATACCCAAATGACAATCATATTAACCATGTTATAGAGAGAATTAAAAAATAGAGATAAGGTATATATATATTTTCAAGATATTATTGAAATTTTTATCAGCTATCTAGTCATATTTAGAAAGTTTTTAATTTGCTTAAAATCCTTTAAAACCTATTTTTAGCTATGATTTTTTTCTGTCATATTTTTAACAATTATTACTAACGTCTTTTTACTGAATATATAAATATATCACTTTATTCTATTTAGGACTTATATATTTTTTTATCACGAACAATATTTAGTTAAAGATTTAACAATTTTAGAGTTTTTAAATGTATTTACGTCATTTTGAAAGACATGACGAAGAACAGCAGATAATTAATTTATATAAAATGGAAATTTATCATTTACAAGCTTTGTTTTTTTAATAAATTTATGAATCTTTTAGCTTTATTTTTTATTACTATCGATCATATATCTTTGAAATCTAAAAATTACATGAAATGAGAAATAAACGAATCGAAATTCTAAATTATTAAAATAAAACTTTATTGTAGAAATATCAATTCCCTTCTCTTCGTAACTTTTCTGAAAAACATAGATAGTTTCTTTCATTCCTTAAAATTCTTAAGTGTTTTCTAAATCTTGAGTATTAAAGATAATTTTATTCAGTACTTTTAAATTACATCAGCAGAATAATTTCAAGTTTTATTAAAAAATCTATAATATAGGATGAGAAAGTGCGTATTATAAATTTGACATTTCACTATAATATCTAAAACTCTGAACATTTCTACCAAATAACAAATATGAGTAGAGTTATATCAGTTCATAGAATCAGAAATGATTCGGAAAATTCAGTAATAATTAAATTATATAAATGCATAATTAATAGCCTAAAGTTTTAAAAATAGGAGCATTCATTTAAGTTCTCTATAATTTCATTTTTTGTTTTGTAAAGTCTATTAAATTTCTAAATAATAGATCAATGCTGTTTTTATTTATCTCTGTAAAAGTAATTTCCTGATCTTTTCTATTTTATCAATGATAAATTATCAATGATTATAATTTTTGTATTAATAATATTTAATTCGCTTTTGTTTTAAAATATTATCAAATAGTTATATAAAAATAATTTATTAAACTAAAAATTAAAAGCAAACTATTTTAAAAATATGTTTATTTTACCTAAAAAGATATTGGTATTATGGACATCCTAATGCTAAATCACTCTTCTCTGTAACTACCAGAATAATCAATTTATAAGATTTTGTAAGTAACTCTATTCATATGTAAATATTTTACTTGATGTTAAACTTATAGTTCGGTATAATGAAAATTTAGATTGTAAAATCTGGCATATCTGTCGAGGAAAAGGATCTAGAACAATTTACAGACAAAAGAAATGTTAATTTGAGGTAATTGAATAGGGATTTAAAAGGAACTGAAATTTTATACAAAAGTTAAAATATATATATAGGTACATGGGAAGAAATAGTGATACAAAAAGGAGCTGAGATGGTGCTTGAACAAGCCTACATCGATTTTGATGGACAATTCAGTGATGTGGAAGAGAATATAGCAGATGAAGTAGGATATCTATACACAAAAGGAAAGAGAATGGGTGAAAAGCTTGAGAAAGAAAAGTAGAAGACGAGGAGACTCGAACTCATCCAAGACAAATCAAAGATCGACCCATAATCTTAAGAAAAGAAGCACACGCAACAATGGAAGTGGCTGCAAAAGAGGTTAGGACCAATGATAAAGAGAAGGAAGTGCAGAGAGTCAATATGAATGATAAGGAACCACAGAGAGGGAAAAATGAGAGATTAATTAAGTAATGAATTACATTTGTTGCATTCAGATCACGCAGTTTATTTAGAAATTGAATGAATAGATATATTTACCTTAAGCTATAATATATCTATTATTAATGTTATAATATATTAATTTTTTCAAATGCTAGGAAGTCTTGCCTATTTTTCAAATCAATATTCCTAATTGAAAGTGTGAATAGCCTAAACACAATACTTATTTATTTTATGTTATAATATATTCTTTTAGATTATTCAAAGCAAATAAGTTGCTCAAGCTCACTAAACTATCAATTAATAATATATTACTAATAGTAATTCAAAATCTTTTACATTTTCTCCAATGTTATAATTTGTTACTTAACAATAAAGACACTCAAATCATAAGGAAAATGATGATATTTATATTTAAGATTCTACATTTTCCCACTTACCTACTAGTGTCCTTGGTTTAAGTCTGATACTGGCCAAATATACAAAGATGGTACTCGTATGTTAGACAGAGAACGGATGCATGAGGATTAAAAAAGGTAAATCAGGTGTTCCTATAGAAGAGGGAGAAACAAGTTGAGAAGAAGAATGAGGCATTAAAGTAGGAAATAGGTTCCTTCTTTCGGGAATTATATGAAATTCATAGTGTACTACTATATTCAATAATATAAGAGATTGCATTCAAAGCACTAAAAAATATAGTTGATTTTAAGATATAAATTTAATATAAATGATAATTAAAGTTGATAAGCTGAATAATTAAATTGATAAAAACTTGATTAGTTTATCATGCTCGAATATTGTCTAAATAAAGCTTAACTATATATTATTTTATTAATAATTAAATTTTGGATAATCTCTTGTTATTAATACAAAAATGTTTACTAAATAATATTGATTTATATTAAATTTGATTAAGTATTAGAAAATATTTCTATAATAAATTGATAATTACTAGTTCGAAATTCATTTATTGATAATTTTAGAAGGAAAATATATATTCATATTTACCTTGAAACACAATAATTGTTCTTTTTTTAGTTACTTCTTAAAGCAAATATAAAAATTTAATAAGTAAATCTTTAAGAAATAAAAATGTTAAAACAATATTAATAATATACTTAATTATAAATTTATCAGCTTCATCGCCAAAATATTAAAATTAAACCCCATAGAAATATGTAAAAAAGGTGACAAATGGTAGCATTAAATCTTTAATAATCAACAAATAGCACAATTAATGACAGATGTTTATTATAATAATAGTAAGTTTACAATTAAACTCCAACAATTAATACTGATAATAGATACTCTAAATCTAACTGAAACTAATCAAACCTGCTATGTCCATGAGCGATACTAATTCAAAGCATTAAGCCTCACAGCTCTAAATGGCGACCTCCCTTAGAGAGTGATCTGATCCAGGGTGATAAGAAGTACATGACCAGTACTAGTGGCTTCCTTCGTGCCAACGATGCGCCAGTACTACTTCGGGGAGCCCTTCAGGCATGGAAGCAGAGGAAAGAGGAGAGAAGAGACATAGACATATGTACCTTCGATTATCACACCGCTGCAACCATCAACATCACATGGCTACCATAGAGCATCAGTGGCTTTGTAGAGCCCAATGATAAGGTGGCCGTCTCTTGCAAGACCGACAATACTTTTGACCCTTTAAGCAGCTTGAAGATTAGTGTTAGCGTATGTCAAGCAGTCCTTGGGGCATTGGGTTCTGGAAGAGCATGTTGTGGCTACGCCATTTGAGCAAAGGCATTTAGCATAAACTGAATATGTGAAAGAGTAATACTGATAGAAAGTCTTGTCTTCGCTGCTTCCCTGAGAGAATTACATGCTAATGGCTACTTGCACTTAGATACTCGCTCATACAATGGTACTCCAAGGTTAAAGCAACTCTCGAATGGTTCAGAGATGTTTAAAAGCAAAGAAGTCAGCGTACCGCTCTGCGAAAGAGGGGGGCGTCGTGGAAATCCTTGGCCTGACCACCCTGGTAATCATGAAGCATGCTCTCGAATTCCTCTGGACAGAAAGGGAATCCTTCAAGGGCATCCTGCCGCACACATGGGGAAGAGAACTGGCCACTAGAGGAAGGGGAGAAGCCTGGAGGAATATGCAGGTATATTGTCTAGGAGATCATCATCATCGTTCCTTCTGCCAAGGTAACGGGCCTCATGGCGCTTGCTCATTGCCATAGGGTGGTCCCTCCAAAAAGAGATCTCTGCTTATCTCGGCCCCTAGACACTTGTCTGAGTCGGAGACCCCATCTCAGTAGAGAAAAACATGGAGAATCACGTGGTGCCCTTGGCCGCCCCCAGTCGAAGATTCTCCCGTGACTTCGCCTGCAATACTGGTTTGACAAAAATGCCGAGAAGCCCAATGTGGAGACCAACCTCCAGCTGGTGAGTAAGTCAGGGGGAGAAGAACTCGCGAATGGGGTGTTATTGAAGAGGGAGAGCCCGAAAGGCGCGAGAGAAAAGACAATGACAATGGCAACTACAGAGGAGGATGCAGGGCTGGCTGCGGAAGGTGCAGAGGCGGCAGAGATGGCTTCAGAGGATGACACGAAGGTGGCAGATGCCTTGGGGGTAGACCACAAATAGATAGATCAGAGAGTCACAATACAGTGGAGAGACCAGCAATGGAGGAATCACAGGAGGCAGAGGAGGAGCTCGGAAAGATTTAGATGAAAAAGAAGCAAAGGAGATTGTTTAACTAAGCTGACAAGCCTAACCAGAAGAAAAAGGATATTGCAGCTAAGCTCAAGGAGATGTCAAAAAATATACAAAAATCAAAAGCACATAAATGAACTGCTAATAATATACAGCAATACACAAAACAATGTGAATGAGGTAAAATAAAACATTAAATATACACTGATTCGCATTCAATGCTACCTTTTGTCACCTTTTTTACATATTTCTATGGGGTTTTATATATTAAAATATTTAAAAAAGCAACAACAGGAATTTTTACGATTTTTAAACCAATGATTATAAAATAAGCGTAGAATTCTCAAATATTATTGTAACTGGAGAAGAGTTAGTTTAGAAGAAAATCATATGAGAACAATAATTTAATGACATAACAAAAGAAGATGAAAGGCAATTAAGCGAAATAGACAATATACTCGCTGAGCTAGATGGAATCTTTTCAATAATAAGGGCTGAATATTTTATAAAAGAGAGCAAATAAACTTAGAAAGAAACTAAGAGCACAGAAAGAATCAGAGGTCCAGTGCTGAATAGAATAGCTATTATTGCGAACAGCAATTAGGGGAAATTTAATGATTGAAAGACAATCAAAAAGGGTAAGTTAAATTGAAATTAATTTGAAAAACAAGCATCAAATGGAGAAGAAAATGATATTAAATTGATAGTCTATAGTCTAAATGAAATATTGATATCTATATGTTATTATTGAAATGCTTGAATTATAATTTGTTGCAATCCTATGTTAAACTAAAATTTCAGTATATTAACATTTTATAAATAAGCTTTAAATAGTGATGAAAATTATAAACGCATCCTAAGCTACAGTCATATTTAATACCTTAATCGCATAATGAATAGTATGTTGGTAACAGTAAGGGAAGTGGAAGTTAAGTAGCATATAATAAAATATACAATATAAATTATATAATGTATTCTATATATATATATATATATATATATATAATATATATATATATATATATAATCATAATATAATTGAATAAGAGAATTATAGAAGTATAATGTTTCCATCAATAATTCACAATATTAATTATCTTTGCAAATATTGTGATGAATAAAATTATATTTTGATTAGCTAACTCAAAATGAGGAAAATTGTTATGTTTATAAATTATATCGAAATTTTCACCTTTTTTATATTTGGTAATTTCATTAAATTACATCTAAATGATAAATGAAGTTTAGTCTTGAATTAAGTAAAATTTATAATAGATTAAAGTTAACTTCGATTAATTTATGTTGAATGTTAGTTTCTGATGTGGAATCCTTAATTTTTTGAATTTAATATAGCTAAGAGAGTGAAATCATTTAATTTAACATGATAAAATCATTCAGAAAATTATGAAAATTAATTTAAATTTTTAATTATTTAGATATTTAAAGTAATAAATTAAATTATTGGTAAATTTATATATAAATGAGTTGATATAATCTATAAATATAATAAGCATTAATGATGATAATGCAAAAACTGAAAGTGAAGTAAAAGCAAGAATAATTTGCCACTTTTACCTTACTTTCTTAAATTCACTAAAAAATTATTTTATATTATTATTAAATTATTTTTAACAATGTTTAACAATTACTAAGTATGTTAAAAGTTTTAATATTTATTTTACAATTCACTTATTCATAATGAAATTGATAAATGGAATTAAAGCAAAATAAAATTAATTTATTATAGTTATGTGAAGACCTTGGAAGAGAACGATAAGAGTTAAAAGTATTTAAAAATAGTTAAGTGATGATATTTTATATTGGGCTCTACTAATTTTAAACAATTATCAAGTAATCTAGATTAACGAATAAGTGGAAAGTTATATAAATATAATAATTTTAAACTATTAAGAGATATTAAATATGAAACAAAGAATGGGTATAGTTAGCAAAATACAAAGGGATATCATTCAAGGTGACATTGAAAACAATGAATTCCAACACCTTACTTAATATACAATAGATATCTTCTAACAAAACAAAAGTCAATGAGATCTACATACACTTGAAATTATAACTTTTCTGGCCAGAATAATCATAAGGAAAGGATTCTCATTAGTCAAACAGTTCCAACTACATCTAACAAAAATACAGTTTAAAGAAAGAAACAATTGTGAAGCGGTACAACTGTGGACTTAACAACTCTTTCAGAAGCTTAGATTAGCATCAATAAAAATAAATTCATAATACCCCAACAGATTACAACAAAACCTCAATTAACCTTTACTAGAGCATTTGAGCCTAGAAAAATCAGCCTCTCCTCTTATAGAGGCTGAGGTGAAATTAAAAGAAGGTAGTTACTATGAAAACGATGAATACTATACAATTGATGAAAATCACCCATCCCTAAACAGAATCGATAACCTCATAACAAAAAGAGTAATCTACTCAGACAATGAGGAAGACTGGAGTTCAGTAAAGGAAAAACAGAGATACGATGAATACGACGAATGAAGCTCGTACTCAGAGAGCTCATGCGAACCCACATTACATAGAAAGTGACACCGAAAAAAAGAAGGAAACCATTAACCATACTCCCACATACCCAGTTTAAAATTAAAATGACGTCAAATACATCACTGAATAAAATTAGTACTAAATAGGAAATTAATAAGAAATCTCAAATTAAAGTTTTGTACTAAATATGGATCTTAATTAAAGTAAGAATTAATTATAAATAAATACTCATTAAACTGGACCCTATTAAGGGATTTATACCATCACCAAGGAGTAACTATAAGGCAGATTCGACACTAGAAAATCATGTATCTTAATATGGATGAGTACAATCAACAGTAAAATGTACAAAGTAATCTAAAGATACTCAAACGCTGTTACCGCAATCTACTTTAATCTAGACCACAAAAGATTAATCGAAATATTCAATAAGTATGACGGTGTCCCAGGACAATATATTAAAACTCGGACTAACTCAGCAGTGGAAATACCAGCAGACCTACTTGGATTTATAAGACTTTTCAACATAGACATCCTTAAAAATGTCACAGCCAACGAATTGAGTTGCATTTATGTTAACTCTGACCATCATGACCACTTGAAAAAGTGGAAATCTACGTAAAGTGCCTTCAGAAACACGCGTACTTCCTAATGAGTGACCTTACATAACTAATTACTACTAAATACAAAGAATCTATTGCGTCAAAAAATCTGAAACTATCGATAAATGTTAAAAATTTTGATACATAATTTAAATTCAGAGACATGGGTGAGTAAGTGCAAATACTCAACCTGAAAAGAAGAAAAGGAAGAAAAAACAGACCACCAAAAAGAAGAATGCAGAGAGGAAAAGGAAAAGGAAGAAAAAGAAGAAGATGAAGATTAAGTGTTCACGGAGGGAATCTCCGAAAACTAACTAAAAGGGCTAGTCCCTTACAAGCTATCATGCTTAAATTGATCGGGAGTCCCCAGAGGCCTCAGTGTTAGTATATTATTATTATTATTTATAATTCTAAACTAGGATATTATTATTGGTAAATAGTAATAGCAGGGATCAAATTAATATATGATCAGTTAAATTTATAATTATCAGTAAGTCTAATTAAGATTGATATATATATATATAAATATATATAAAATATTATAATATATATATATAAATACTTATAATTTTACTTAAAAATACAGATGCATTGAAACTCTATAAGGCTAAAAATATGGGCTATTAAGAAAACTAAATGCTAAATATAATACATATAATAAAATGATTTCAATCATACATTTAAAAAATTAATAGTTTATTCTAAAATTTAATACCTTAAGTTATTAAGACAAAAATTGGCTGATTGTAAATTTATTAATCTGTTCTTTTTTATATATTATAAGATGATGTGATCTTAAATTATTTTATTTATGCTCATTTATATTATTCCAGATAATTATTTGCTTTATTAAATCCTATAGGCTATATTTCTTAAGGATAAATATTCAACGCTATTAATTTAATCTTTATTGTCTAAAAATCAGATCCTAGTCGGTTTTTTCTTTTTTATGAAAGTATCTCATTCAAATATATTGAGTCTTTCTTATTATTAATAATATCAAACCTCTATACTATTAAGTTTATAAATTTAAACCTAAGAATCAATAATTTAAATCTTCTCATTAAATCCTATGTTTCTTATTATGTTCTCAGAAGCTAAAATAAACTGCATTAATTATGTTATCTTTCTGTTACAAACATACTTTCAATATTTTAATTACTAGTTATTCTGTCACTTTAGATCTATATCTACTTTCTAAAACATTAATACTAATTTATTATAATGTTATTACTTGTTTATTACAAAATTATTGCTCTTATTTAGACTAAGAGAAAGACACATTGAGTAGCGCTCAGTATTGCTAGATCACACAAAGTGTTCCGGTGTATACCCTTGCAAAATACATGTAATGGCAATTGTTACGAGCAGGATACTGAAGCTGCTCCGTTCAGTGTATGGATTAAGTTCCTTGAATCGATTAAGTTGGATGCATCAAAAGTCGAAGTATGAAACTATCTGATAATACTATCTGTCTGGCGAAAGCCCTCAGTATCAATTTCTGTATAGCATTAAATAAATAAATAATAATTAAGAAAATAAGAATATTATACACAAATCTGAGTGAATTTAAGATTTAATTAAAGTTTGGTCATTAGTATTTGACATCAAAGTTAAAGTGCTATAAACAAACTTTTCTCTAACTAAACATTTCTGATTATTGATTTATTCTTGTTGTAATTTGACTACTTTATTTCTACCTTTAATGTTAATGCCTCTCTTTTCTACTTTCTAGCATCTCTAATTAAAAAATTTTATCCAATTTATTCCTACTTTTCTATTATATATTATATAATAAAGCTATGCTGTTTTATCATTGAGAACTTTAGGTGTTTTATGGATCCAGAGATTAGCTATGATTTTTCAGCTTATTAAGAAATTGCCTCTAATTTTATTATGAAATTGTTGTTGACTATAAATATTTTGAATATTATTACCAGTTAAATAGTGTCTAATTCAATATCAATGCTTGTAATTCATAAAATGAGATTATTATATGACTAACAATTTTATTATTCACAAATTTACTAATAGAATCATATTATTTTAAAAACATTTAAAACTAAAATTAAAATTCATTTATATTCCTCAATCAAACCTATCATTATCCACAATTCTATCTCAATCAATATATTATTTCTTTTAATAGGTCAATTTAATTATTCAATGATTACTGATTATAGCTAAATTAAAAGAAACACAACACCAGTATAATAGAGAGATAAATCAGTATTTAATCATAAATTGTTCCGAATAATCAATAGATGTTTGTCCTCTTAATTGATAATCATCTGTAATAGTAAATATTTATGAAGAATTACTTAAGCATTTTTAATTTACTGTTTTTAATTCATAAAAAGGAAGGTAATAGAGAGGATTTGTAAATAAAAGAAAGGAGACTCAAAATACAACATAAAGTTTCCTAATTGAAAAAAATCCTCATAAACATCTCTGCTCAATAGGGTATTTGTTTTTAATAATCTGGAATATGGGAAAAATTAGAGAATTAGGTCGGAAAAGTGAGTAACACTTTTCTTATAATTATACGATTAAGTTTCCTATTATTTTTAATAATAAATTGTGTTATTACATATGAATTTATTATCAAGTAATTAATCAAAAGTAAGAATGAAAATGAGTACACAATAAGAGGTATTATCATTCAATAAAATATAGATCACAAATATGAATACTATTCTATTATTTTATTGGCTATGAAAAAGCAGCTTCTCAGAAAGTCAAAAGAGGAAAGAGAAAATACAACAGAGTACTCATACTATTTAGTGGAGAAATATATAAAATAATGTCATTAGTGATTAAATATATATTTTAAAAAACATTTAAGAAACATTATATTTTATTGTTTCTTGAAGTGAGGTATAAGAGAATTATTCTGCGGTATTTTGATTTATTAATTCCATATGGGAAATCCCTATTGATAATATATACAGGTCTAATATTTAAATTATTATATTTTAATATTTATTCATTGAATTGAAATGTAATTTTATAAACTATACTTAAATTATATATCAATGGCGGAGTCGTTGGTTAGCATAAATACTCAAAACTTATATAACTTAATATTAAAATCCCTTAAATTGAGTTGTAGGTTTTCTCTTTTAGAAGTCTTTATTAATAATTTTATCATTAAAAGTTGAAGCAAAAGTTTTTAACAAAGGGACATATATTTAAGCAGATTTGGAGATTGATGCTTAGTTCGATTAGACTATCCTCTAAAGAATTATGTTCAAAGACTCGTCGAAACTTAGTCCAAATTGAATATTTGCATATATCTCTTTGGTCAAACATTTTTCTTCAATCTACTAACCCTTTCTGATATAATTTTTTATTGCTCTAATAATTATGAGTATGTAAAAAAGATACTTTGAATAGTTTAATTATGATTAATCAATATAATTGATAGTAACTCTTGAAATATCATTAGTTGTTTTAAGCATTATAACACCCTTATTTTAGTTAGATTAATTAGCCGAGCTTTATTGAATCAATAGGTTGTTATTTAGAATGCTCAAGATCTGAGTCTCCAAGCATAAAAGAACAGCCACTTACTTTGTAATAATATGAAACAAGAAATAAACTCACTTTAGCTTTAATAAGGAAACATTCGTGAAGATATAGTCAATTAATCACTGAGGAAAATGAGATTCTGCATTTTATATGCATGCAAATGTCTTAGGTTGTATAGGGAGAGGAAAACTAAGACATAATAGCCATAGAATAAGATTAAATAGTCGAAGATCAAGTTTTGAATGTAAATGATTGAGATGATTAAGATATGGAGTGGATAGTTAAAGAAAAAGTAACAATAATTGAAAGCCAAGAAAAATAAGTAAAGATTATGAGTGTAAAAGAGTGAATAAGTTACTATTAAGTAGATTTACTTAATCACGATAATCTAATTAACTTATTTATAAATTTAGATTAGGCTTTCTGCATACTTTTATATTAATTGATAACTTTATAGTTGAGAGTAGCAACCAAGTATTAATAACATAACTCTAAGGAAATTTATAAAAGAAAGTTCAATATTAAAATTATACTTAAAATTTTTAATTTAGCTTGATTTAAAGAAATAAGTGTTAATTATAAATGTAATTATAATGTTATCATTTTTAAAGAAATTATGAATTGCTTAGTGTTATTAATTGTTCTATCCAAGATATCCCTCCCCACCCCCTTTCCACCATAAATATGATGCCCCTCCCCACCCCCTCCCCATTTTTAAATTTAATAATATAATAATATTAAAAATCTTTTATAAATGAGAATTTTAAAAATTATAGATTGAATAATTATTTTTATTTATAATTAACGTTTAATAATTTTAACTATATTAAAATTAATAACAATAATTAATTTTTTATTTTTAATTTAAACTGACATTCCTTTACTCATCAGAATATCCAAATTATTTAAATTATGATAGTTTTAATTTTTTAAAAAAATAATCTAAATTAAAATATAATTATTATATCTTTATAATAAAATTATATAGCATAATATATTTTTTATGAACAGCTTTTTTTATGCGGAGCAGTGTTTAAATTATTTTTGCATAAAACTTTCTTTTAAATTATAGTCAAAAATTTGTTTTTATAATTGAATATTAAAATATGTCTACAATTATCTTTTTGAGAACAAATAAATAAATGATAATTTTAAATTCTTGCTTTTTTATAAAAAGATGATAGAAAAATAAAATCAAATAAACTGAAATTAAATCATTTTTTATTACAATTATATTAAAAATACTCATTTAATAGTTAATAGGTATAAATATCTATTTAAAATGCTTTTCATATTAAATCAAATTTTTTTCAAAATCCACAATAAATATAATTATAATTTTGATTTTAAAATTCACTTTTAAAATGTTAAAATATTATTATTTTAAATGATTTTTTATATTAAATTGTAATATCATAATATATATTTTATTATAAATTTTTTGGCATGCACTATCTAAAGTTAATTCTAAATAATATCAATTATTCCAAATATATCTTTTTATAATTTTGCAAATTGTAAAATTTTTGTTTATTCTCTGAAGATTTATATACAAGATTTGTTACTTTGCCTTTGTACTAATTAAATTTATATTTAAAATAAAAAAAGACTTGTGATCAGACAAATTATTAAATACATTTTATAATTAAATCTTGATAATTCATTTCTATTGTAAATTAATTAAAATTTATCTACATTTGAAATGTTAAGGATCTATACTTATATAACTAATTATAATCTTATAATAAAAAGTTTCAAACTAATTATATTTAATGAGTTAGTGAAAGAAAAGTTAGAGGTGATGGGTATAAGGATTGGGTGGGGAGAGGTATGGGGAGGGCTATGGGGAGGGGGGTGGGGAGGGATATCTCGGTTAGAACAATTAATTTCTTATAACATTCAACCACTTATAAATTATAGAACATTTTAATACAAAATTTATTTAAATATAATATTGATTAATGCTTTCTATTTTTCTTTATGAAAAAATTTAATGCTTCGTTAACAATGCTTTTCTATTTAATTATTTCTTTCCATTACAACTTAATTTATCCTAACGGATGCTATTGAATAAATTGCTTGGTGCTTGATTAATCAGATTTATATTAATAATAACTATAAAAACTATAAAAAGAAATAAGTAGCTTATGTAATTAAAATTGAAATCTGAAAAGCTTAAAAGAACTAAATTAAGCCAATACCTTAAGAGAGATATTATCAAATGAAATCATTATTTAAATAATCGAAAGACATTTATAAAATTGTTTAACTTTAATAATCTGATTATTCAAAGGTAAAGGATCTAACATTTTAAATCTATAAGTAAAAAGAGAGAATTTAAATGATATTTCATGATTATTTTAGAGCAGGATTGTAATAGAATTGCATTAAATAATTGGTTAGACTTTAAAATTATTTTGACCTCATTCATTATTATTATTATATTAATCTCAATCTTTGCACTTGTTGTCATTAAATGACTCTAAAACTAGCATTTATTTTTGAAGTAATTTCAATTCATTATTTTTAGTTTATTTGTAATTCTAAAAATATAATATGATTTTGAGTATAGTAATAGTAGTAATAAATATCTGTAAATAAATTACAAATGCATAGAATATATTTCAGAAAACCATAATCTCTGAAATCAGAGTTGTGAGTCAAGTGCAACATCCTACTCTGCAATTCTACGTTCATTTCTTCAATTTCTCCTCTGTCGCTTTACTCTGATGTTTAGTCTCAACCTTACCCTCCATGATTTTATTCTTCTAGGGTGCATCCCTCTGTTGGTTGTCAATAGTTCCCTCGCTATCTTTGCTGGAGGTATGTTGGGTTTCTCTCTATCTTTGTAACTCTGAACCATCGCTAAATAGGCATCCTTCTACCTCCAATTCTGATTTTAAATTTATTTTATATCTTTAAGGATTTCTTAAATTCTAGATTTATAGATGCATATAATTCATTTTTATTATAGAAATGATGCTATATTTATGACATAATAATGAGTTAAAGTATTTGTTTAGAATAATTATAAACAAATACTCGATGTAATCCATAATATAGGTAAGGTCTTAGAAAAATATAAACATTGAAGTGAATAAGTAGGCTGAGTTAGTTGCGTTGAAAATGATTAAAATAAAAATTTTAATATATATTTTAATTCTGACTATTAATAGTTTCAACTTGTTTGAATAGCATAAGATATTATTTTTCATTCGATACTCTAATATATTAACTGGTTAAATTGGAGGTAGTTATTCTGAATTCTTCTAATTTGAATTTAATAACGCTAAGATGTATTTGCAGGTAAAATATACCTCATCATTGTCCTGCCTAAATTAATTGAAAAGCTTACTGAATACAATCATATATCATTATTTTTAAATTTAAGAAATCCTAATTACTATATGAATTGGTATAAAGCAAATTATTAAAGACATTGAATAAATTAAAAGTAGATTCAACAAGTTTAAATTAAAATTGAATAAAAAATATAACACACTTTATCCTACAGAAATGTCCCTTTTTTATAATTATAATCGAACTTAAAAATTATTTAAAAGTTATATGGCTAATATATTGTTATATTTAAAAGAGGGATTATCCCTTCATCAGTCTAAATAGATAATTCAACATCTTTTTTATTCATAATTAATTATAGACTCTTATAATAATATCTTCTCAACTCCACATTAAACAATTTAAACATTTTATTAAAAAAATTAAAGTATGATGCAGAGTTTATAGCGAAATATGTTAAAAAATTTTCAGTAAAAATATTATATATCAATTAACTTTTTAAAAGATATATAATGAAATCTATATTCTTCAATCGGATTAGAAAATGAATAAAGCTATTACAATTTAACTGACAAATATATTATGATATAAATTTAAAGGATATTTAGTAAAAATATTTCGGACAATTAATGGTGTAAATATTTAAGAAATTAAAGAAGTAGTAGAAGTCGAAATTCACGGAAATATTAAAGTATCGTTAAAATATAAAAATTATATCAGATCTACTAGAAATATAATATATATATAAATTTAAAACTATTGCTTGCAATAATAAGATACAGAAATATTATGACTTTGATTATTAGGTTTTTGTTTTTAATAATCATTATCACTTCATTCATTATTTTTATTTGATGTAAAATTACATTTGGGTATACTTTCATGAAAAAATGAATTAAATTATTTTTGAGATATTATAAATTTGCTGATTTAATATGGCTTAATAAAATCATTCTGATAAAATGAATTTATTGTGTTTAAACTCATTATAAGTATGGAACTATTAAAGTTGATATTAAACTTTATCTAAAAGTTGAAGATTAAAATATTATTAGAACTTTATTTATCTAAGGCTTTTACAAATTTTAGTAAAGGTTATAATATTAATGACTTATGTATCATTATTTCTTTTTCTTCAGGCTTTTGATCTTATTGTTGTACTTAATCATTCTAATTTATTTGCTATTCTAAGTTTTATTTGAATTTATGTAATAATATCTAAAATTATTATACCAATAAAGTCAATTGAGACTTTAATGAAACTAAATCATTGATAAAGATATAAAATTTAATACTAAAAATGGAATTATAAAAGATATGAAAATAATAAAAATTACAAATTATTTGTTCGAATTCATTAAATGTGAGGAGTAAATATTAATTCGAAGGATTTATCTAATAAGATAATTTCTAGATGCATTAAATTCATTGTGTGAGTTATTATTGAATTTAACTGTTTGAATGACAAGTAATAAAATTAAAAATTAAAAAATAATGGTAATAATCAAATCAAGGGATCATAAGAAAAGTAAACATATAATGAGTGATTGACAAAAATGATATTGAAAATATTAAAAGTATAATTTTTATTATTTTTAATTCTCTCTATAACATTATATTGTGGAGGTCATCTAGATAATTGGAAATATCAGTTGTGTAAATTTAAGAAAATATATTTACCCCGGAATAAATAATTATTAAAATCAATATGAAAATTAAAGAAAATTAAAATAATTTAAATCAGAACAGTGTAAAATAAGATACCCTAAATCGTGCTGAAACATGCTTAGAGTCAAGTGTCTAAAAAGCTAAAATTGCTAAAAGTTATATTAATTATTATCATTTTTTCAGAAAACTTAAATTTAATCTTCTGACTATAGCAAACTTATATCTTGCATTCTAAAGGACTTTGGTTATAAAATAAGATGTAAAATTAATTAATAAAGAGGAAAAACATTAATTAAAAAATATGCAAGCAATTGAACAGAAAAACATTTAATTTTAAGAGTTTGAAAAATATTTTTCTTAGCAAATTAATAATTTACAAAGAATTAGGGTAATGGGCACTTGGGCATAAGCAACATAAAATATTTTTTTTAAATTTATATATTTCAGAGTCAATATAACCTAAAAAAAAAACTAACTTTAAATATTTAATAGTCTCTAATGATATTTAAAGATGGCCTAAACACATAAAAAATCAAGCTTCTTCCACATTAACTCAGAGAATATCAATGAATTAAAATTAAATCTACAAGATTTTTTATTGGAATTTATCATTTTTACTAACTATTTTACTTATAATTTTTCTGATTCTTAAATTGAGTGAAGTATTTTGTCTGGAATTCTACTTTTTAATATTAGATTAAAAGATTTCTTCTCCTATTACAATTCATATACCAATCCCTATTTAAGAATCATAAGAATTATTTATGAAATAATTTGAGAAATTATAAATTTATTAATCTATTTATTTTGTGTTATTATAAAATAATAGCAAATTTAATCTGGAACAACAACTATTAAGCGAGTATAATCAAAATGGGGAGACTGTTAGAAATAAATCAAAAAAGGATTCAAATATGATTATGGTCTTAACTAATTCGATTATTTTTTTCAAACTGTAGCTTTAATGAATTAAGATTAAGTATTTGCTTATATGACTTTAATTAACTAATCAAACATAAAAATAATTGATTTTTAATTTAATCATCTTTCCCATTTCATTTCTATTTTAGGGCAGTGACTTTTTCTTCACTTCTAATGACTTTCATTGCAACCTATTCTTCTGTGTTTTTTGTGAAAAAAAATTAGATATCTTCAGGATATCTTCCTTGAGCTATCTTCAGGGTATCTTCCTAAAAAAAAATTAAAATTTTGAAATTTACAGTAGTAATAGCAGTAGCAGTAGCAATAGTAGCAATAACAATAGAATTAATAGCAATAACAATAAATTCAGCAATAATTTATTAGCTGGGATTTTTCCAAAATAATCCAACATTTTTAAATTTCTTAGTTTTATGTAGTTATGATGAAGATGAATATTACGATGAGGAAGATGAAAATAACAAAACAATGTTTTTCTAATTTTTGAAATTCTCAAGAATTTCAACAGCTAATAAATTATTGCTGAATTTATTGTTATTGCTATTAATTCTATTGTTATTGCTACTATTGCTACTGCTACTGCTATTACTACTGTAAATTTCAAAATTTTAATTATTTTTTTAGGAAGATACCCTGAAGATAGCTCAAGGAAGATATCCTGAAGATATCTAAATTTTTTTCACAAAAAACACTCAAGAAAAGGTTGCTATGAAAGTCATCAGAAGAGAAGAAAAAGTCACTGCCCTAAAATAGAAATGAGTTGGAAAAGTTGATTAAATAAAAAATTAATTATTTTTATGTTTGATTAGTTAATTAAAGTCTTATAAGCAAATACTTAATCTTAATTCATTATATCTACAGTTTGAAAAAAATAATCGAATAAGTTAAGACCATAATCTTATTTGAATCCTTTTTTGATTTATTTCTAACAGTCTCCCCATTTTGATTATACTCGCTTAATATTAAAGTTTCTAAACTAAGCGATTACAAAGAACTGTATCAAAAATGCTAGTCACAATTTGAATGAATTTCTTTGTATTTTCTTCATAAGTTGTTAGTTGTATATCACTAAGTTTATAATCAACATACTTTGAAAAAACGCACGCCATTCAATGTTAAATTGTGTACCTGTCTCATTTTATACTGATTAAGTACTAATGTGCGAAAAGTGTTATTTTCTTTTCAATTGTTGGCCTTATTGTATAAGAGTTAAAACAGCAGTAAAGAAAGGTCAGTATTCTGATTTGTTTTTCAAATTTATTTTATTAAAATTTACCTTTTACATATGAAGTATTCAGACCTACTCAAAATAACATTTGAGTTTTAAAATCTTAATGTTTACAATTTAGTAAATTTAAATTTGAAGTACATAAATCAAATTAAGTATTCTTTAATTAACGGAACTTAATTTCAGAAAGCCTAATTTTTATTTATTATACTTTAGTTCCTATTTTGATTTTAATCTAAGCTTTAAAATTATTTAAATTCACAATTTATTCTCGTCTTAAATTCTTTTGTTAATATCAATTTATATTGTTAGATAATATAGGGGGAAAGGTACTCAAATTTTAAATTAAAAATTAGAACATAAATTAGAGAAAGAAATATATTTACTTTAAAACCTAGAAACCCAGCGTCAAAATTTTAATGATAAAATTTGTCCTATTTTTCTCCTGATAGGACATTAACAGGACATTCTTGATTTTTAGGGGAGGGACATAAATTAAAAATAACTTTTATCCTAATATGATCATGTGAACATTTTAAAGGAATCTTTGAAAATGAACAAAAGCAACTATGCTAAATTACTTTTGGTATTAAACTAAAAGCATTTTGCTGCTTAAGAAAAGTTCAGCCATTAAAATAAAGCTATTAGATGAGGAAAAAAGGTTTCCTGAAGTAATCAAAACCCCAAAACCCTTTCAGTAGTTTGATTGAGTTTTTGATTGATAAAAGTAGACTATTAGTGCATACTTTATTAGGTTAATAGGGTTTATGTAGGGTTTAATGTTTAAATATTAGTAATTTAAGTGAGTATAACAAGCGAGTTTTTAAGATATCTCACACAAACATAAGCTTAGTGTCATGTGGCAGTTGTCTGAATTTTATCTTTCTAAGATGATTTTTAATTGTTTCTATTGTTTGTTAATTCTCTTAGCTTGGCTTGATAATAGTTGAGTATGCAAGTTCTCTGAGACCTCCATTTATTTTATTTTTATCGAGATATTGTTTGATTCTCTACTTAGAATTTCTCTCACCCCCGCAGCTAAAGTAATCGTTTCTTGGCATGTCTCTCTCTATTATTATTACTGCTAGAGCCCAGATATCCCATTAAGTGTCTCCATCTCTCCAATCCTCTCTCTCTGGGAAATATCCAGGAGTGCCTTATACATTTCCTAATGCAGAGGCTTGCACTCTTTGAGCTCTGTTGAAGTCGATAATATAATCTCTAGAGGCTGAAAGTTCAACATGATATTCTCTGGCTTTAAGTCTCTATGAACATAACCTAGCTTGTGAAGCTCTTCAATCCCCTCAACTATCTGCTATACTATCTAGCTAATTTATCTCTGACATCTATTGTCAGATAAGAATTCTCTGTAAGTCATTTCAAGTAATGGAAGCCTGAAGGCTATATGATCTTTACCAAGTAAAATACCATCAAGCTAGATGATATGCCTGCACTCATTTAACTTTGCCTTTTAAAGAGCATAATACTCATTTGGAAATTCCATTTGGAACTTGTCATCAGCAAGGAAGTGATTGAAAGGATATATCTTATAAGCATATTAGTCATCAGTAATGACTCTCTTCTCTATTTTATCTTCA
>ARYC01002611.1:0-43932 GCA_000711775.1 Oxytricha trifallax
TGACAAAGTGGATGGAAGGTACCAATGCACAACATGCATGAAGTCTTACACTCACTCAGCAAAGGTTAAGAAGCATTTGCAAAAACATCATCTTAGCGAATTCTTGATTTAAGATTAGGAGACTTAATAACTTGTACCTGCTAAAAGAAAATTAAAAATTCTTGAGTCTTAAAGAGACCTACAGGAGAAGCTCAAGAGACAGTGTCGCTTTGAATCAATGAACTAACCTGCAGATCATACTGTTTTAGCATGCTTCCAAGCGAAAGCAATGAGTATTCCTGCATTAAATGCAATTGAACTTAGTAGCTGCATTTAAATTACTTGCACATAAGTGTGCCTAACAAGGCAAAGCTTATAGTAGTTGATGAGTATGCATACAAGGTATACCCTTTCAGCTATCTCATAAAAAATGAGCATTATTAAAATGAGTTTGCTAACGAATATATGATTCTTAGAGAGGCTTAAAGAAGAGATTGCAAGAACTTGCTTAAGTTAAATGGTGTTATATTAAGCTATGGTTTCATCGCACTAAGGCTCAAGAAATTTGAAATGACTTTAAGAGACTATCTATATCATAATAGATATCCTGATGACTTAAATGATATTCTTACAGATATGATTAAGGGTGTCAAGGAGTTGCATGAACTTGGATATGTTCATAGAGATTTGAAGCCTGAAAATATTATGCTTAACCTCTGCACTTTAGAAATCGTAGTTATCGATTTCAATAGAGCCTTAAGATAAAAGATAGTGACTTTGGCAAAAGTTCTTGGTACTCCTGGATACCTCCCAATTAGAGAGAAATGGACTAATGGCTCAGTTCAGTGGGATGTATGGGCAGTTGCCGCTATCATATTAGAGAGCGATATGGAAAGTATGTCATACTTTGGAACAAAGCACGAGAAATAATCAATAAGTTTACCAACTAAACATATAAAATAAGAAGAAATCTGCGATAAAATTAAGACGATAATTGAGATAGTCATAGTTAAAGCTCCAGCATATCCAAGATAATCATTAGATGACATTCTAGAACAACTAAAGACAGCGAGATTCAAGAGGTATCACAAAGACAAGCAGATAAAATTTGCTTGAGTTAAGCACAATAATAATCATTAAATATTCATTAAATTCATATAAAACCTACATTTTGTCTACTAACCCCAATAAGACCCCAACTATACCCTACAAATCAAAGCACTTATAAACCTCACTAAGGGGTTTTGGGTTTTTGAATGCTTCTCATTAGGAATTGGGATGAAATTTTATATTTATTGATTTGTCACTAAAATACTAAATTCTTTATATATATTATAGTATGATATTACTATTTTAGATATTTCAGATAAATTTAATAAGAAAACCTCAAATCTCCTATTAGTATATTTTGAGAGTGCTTTTTGAGAATAATTGTTTAAATTCAAACTACAAATATTAAGTAAAGTTTTCTAAATTAAAAATAGTAAAAATTACCCAAGAATAAAAATGCAAAATTCATCCAATAATTAAAATCGCAATCAACCTTCCGGATTGAATTCCTCGTTCTCTTCTTAAGCTTTGAATTTGAGACGCCAAACAAACAATAACTTCCTCAGACCTACATCTAATAATCAGAGATTTTAGAATAGTTATTAAAATATATTTAAAATTTTAAATAACTAATTTTATTTCCTATTTTTTAATTCTTAATTGTATAATAATAATTCATTATTAATTTAGAACAGTAGCCTGAATAAATCGCTGATTGATAACAAGTAGACGAACTACTTGAAGACCAATCAAAGAGCCGTCGGAGGAGTGAATGCAAACAATTTGAGCAGAAAACGAGTTTTTGTGTAATCGAATACCTAAAGCAATTTGAATCAAAGTTTATATGATGTTAAAGAAGTGGTGAAAAGTTTATCAAAGAGAAGGTAGACTGCAAACTTTTTAGGGTAGTCAGGGCAAAATATTAACATTTGCTAAGAAATATCAAAATAAACCCCAACTTCAAGTGAGCAGATGAGGCCTAATGAAGAGCATAAATAAAACTAGAGTGCTTTATTTATGAACCATACTATGATAGATGAGCGGTAACCCCAAAACCTTCTAGAGAACCAATCTTTGAGTTTAGCTATGAAGCCATAAAATCGTAGATACACAACTTTTGATTTGAATACAAAACGAGAGGAAAGCAAGAGAAGAACAACTATAAGTAGATTGAATGATACCTAGAATTAGACTCAGCATGACATTGAAGAAATCAAATTGCAAAATTAAGGTAGATAGGACGTTGTTATGGATGCTCCAGACTCTACTTAAAATGCGAATGGACAAGATTTGTAAAACGATGATAATAAAATCTCGAGCAGAACTAGAGTCTAGTTCTAACAATCAAAAACTTTTAAAAGAATAGATCAACAGCGAAAAGAGTTAAGAGAAGGAAAACTCTAGAACAAAAGATTGACTAATTTAATGACTGCTAGAGAAAATAATAAGTCATTACTAATCTTTTTTCCTATTTAGTTTAGTTAATAAATTGACAAAATTTATTTTATCAAAGTAAAGGATTACTTAATCTGAAAGAGGGCACTCAATACTAAACAGGTCAGGACACTCAATGCTTAACAACTCTAATATGGTTGATTAATCACTCAATGTTTCTATTCTAGATCAGTCCTTAACCTCAAACATTTTATAAACAAGCATTATGAAATCCTAAACAGGTTATGATGTGGAAGAAGTTAAGCATAAATTTAATGAGGAAAGAAACAAAAGAAAGGAAGTTAAGTTTGCTCTGCAAAGCAACTATGAGTCTCAAGTTGATTTAAAACTCAAGGAAATTTAGAAGAGCAAGCTAGATCTCGAAATGAGCTGTGATAGATCTAATCTTAACGAGAGCTTTCATGATCGCAGAAGAAGCACATCCAGAGCTTATGAAAAAATCAACAAACAAAATATGTCTGTTCTTTCAGCCAACCCATTTTCCAAAGTTAATCAAGCTAAGCCAACTTCAGATTTTAGTTTCATCAACGAATTCAATTTGAGCAATCAAGTAGATTAAATGTAGTAAAAGCAAATGTCAAAGGATAACCTTTAATTTTCCCAACAACAACAATTAGTCTTAAGTCAAGTAGATGAAGAGTTAACAAGTGGAGATGTGGCTTTCTAGACTGCTAGAAATTCCTTCTCTCAAATGACTAAGCAAAGACCAAACTTTTCCCAATAAAATAGTAAACTAAACTTCAATTCAACTAAAGTGAGAAATGCATAAAATTAAAGTTCTATCATTAATCAGTCCAAGATTTAAGAAAAATTTCAAGTAAATGATAATATTGATACAAACTGCATTTTGGATTAAGCATTAGAGACTCTGCTCAACTTAAATGATAAGGCCTAATAACTTCCAATAATTTAAGATTTCTGTACTTAAACTGAAGAGAGATATACTTAATTCTCAGAATTCCAACATACTCTGTTTTTAATAATTTTAAATTTTTTTTCATCACTGACTATCTATTTTTCAATAAACTTTTTTTCGATTTATTTATGAATAACTCTGAGATTAAACGTGAATGTAAAGCCTTGCAACAACGACTCTAGGAATTCTTTATTTACTAATGAGAAAAGAGAAAATATTCATAAAAATGTTGGTGCTTCAGTTTAAAGTAGTAGATAGACTGCTCCAAGAGAAAACTCAAGATAACCGTCTAGACGTAGAAAGTGGAAAGTTGACAAATGTGTATGAATTTGAAGTAAACTCATTATTTGTGCATTGATAACTTAAAATTTTTAATTTGATATAACTAAAATTTAATTAAACCTCTATTGAACTTATCAATTAATGTTAAAGAGATATTCAACTATGATAAATAATTAAATAAAACAACATTAAAAAATGAAGATTCAATATAAGCTATTAAAAATTTAAATCTGAAACAAGATTTTTATAAAAAATGGGTGAATTTAACTTTTCATGCAACTAAAGCAATTTTAAAGCTATTAAATTATTTAAGTATAGATTAAATATATTTTAATTTTTAAATTGATAAACAATTGCTGTTGTAATTTTAGATTTATAGGTTTAAAAAATAAATTTATAATGAATTTTATTATGGCTCCTAATATTGAAGGTCACATATTATTATGCAAAAATAAATATAAAATATTAAATCATTACTCTAAATGATACCACTTACCCTTAAATATTAATTATGATTTTCTTATAAAAAGTTCTCACTCTCATAAAATTATAATTATTTTATTAATCAATAATTAATCGCAAAAATGAGACAAATTTTAAATAGATTCTTCAGACTAAAGCAAACTCAAGACATTAAAGAGTTGACTGATTTCTTGGCATAGAATGAGACATTCAAGAAGACTGCTAAAAAGATTCACACTAAAAAATCATCGTTCTAATAAATATAATTTAGGGAATTCATTTTTATTTAATTGTTTATATATGTATAATAATTTAATATTCTTTGGAAATATGGACTCATACTTAGAATAGGAGCTGTTAGGAATAAAGAAAGAGACACCAAAGCGAATCAATTGTTATAAATATTGATATATTTAAGTTTTATACAGATATAAACATTAAAATATATTTAATTAATGCGAATCGAGGATAAAAGTCGCCTAGTACAAAAAAATAGTGGATGGAGTTTCTGGGGATCAAAGAAATGAAATAACAAAGAATAATCTTGTGAATAATATGATGAAAAGACTATAATATCTGTGATTCAAATAAGTTTATAATATAGTTCAACTTAAAACCTTCTATTCTCTCTTTTGTGATAACAGCAAGTCCTTTTTAACTTTATGAATTCTGCTTTTTATTTAAATTACCTATTTATCAGATAATTTTCAATCGTAAAATATTCTATACACTTAGATGGTTTTAAGTTGTCTTAAAACATGTAAAATTTGAAAAATAAAATTTTGAACTATATCATTATAGCATTGTGAAAAATTCCCTATCTAATTCAATCTTATGCAGTATATTTTCAATTTTCTTTCCATCATCCTTCTCTATATTAGTAACTGCAATTATTTATATGACTTTATTATTTGAACCATTTTTAAGACAACTTTGTAGGAAACTATAACTTTAAATTGTATTTTATGGTTTTATATCTGTTAAATTTCCTCCTATAGTTTATTTATTGATCTACACTAATGAAGATTTAAGGTTTATGTTTTATTTGGAGTTAATTTGAATATCTTCTTTAAGAGATTTTTGTGTGAGGAAGTTACTAGAAGATTGATTTTTATTGAAGGGTGTGGAGAGACTGTTTTATGCAATGGAAGCTGATTGGGCTCTGTTAAAGTTTTACTGCTGGATTAGGTTGAATAATATGTGCAAGCCAGAGTGCAAATTAGATTGGTAGATGCCAAGGTTCATTAATAATTGAGACTTCAGGGTTGTTGTATCTATGATTTTCAGGGAGCTATTTGTCCTAATTATCAAGTAAGAATATTAACAGAAATGGTAGTCAATTTTTCTTTTATTAAAAATACATCAATGATTTGCTATTTTATTATTGAATTTAAAGTAGGGATATGTATTGATGATGGACCCTGGCACAGGGATTATCTCATTTACATATTCATTAATTCCTTTAATATAAAAATGAGTGAAACTTTTTGATCTCCTATCATACAATGACAAATTCTTCCTCCTCCCTATTTTGACTAAAAATTTATCATCTTTGAGCTGTACCCCTGTTATTATAGGTTCCTGTTTCTAAATTGAAGTTTCTGTAGTTACATCAAAGCGAGAAGTCTAAGTGTTGAATGTGATAAAGATTATTATTAGGCCATCTGAATCAAACCTAGATAATTATTTTTTATAAATATATGAGTGACGAAGATTTCTACACTTTTGCACGCAAAAATTATAATCATTCAAGATTCTGGTGCTCATAAAAAAATCTCTCTGTAAACATGCTAGCGATTTAATTCGTTTTGGAATCCTTGCATCGTGCGATGCTCTCTACCGTGCTTATTACTCGATGAAGAATGTCCAAAGATTCTACTTATTGAAATTTGAGTGATGAAGATTTCAACATTATATCACAGAAGATTTATAATCATTCAAGCTTCTGGTGTTCATAAAAAAAAATCTCTCCATAAACATGCTAGCTACATAATTCGTTTTTAAATCCTTGCATCGTGCGATGCTCTCTACCGTGCTTAATTACTCACAGAATGAAGAATGTCCAAAAGTTAGACTTATTGAAATTTGAGTGGTGAAGATTTCTACATTTTTCCACAGAAGATTTATAATCATTCAAGTTTCTGGGGCTCATAAAAAAAAATCACCAATTAATTATTTTCGCTTTTTTTTTTATTTTGAATATAACTCTACCTTTTTTCTTATTATGGATTTAACGAAAAAATTTTGGAATTTAAATTACATTAAGGTATTTCTATTTTTTTATATATTTAGCAAATCTATCTAAATATGTTTTAATTAATAAATTTAAACTTTAATTATAAGATATTTTAATGATTAGATAGAAAATAATTAGTTTATATCATTATTTTGCAAGTCTATCTTGCCTTTGATGGAAAGTATAATTATCTTAATTACATTTTCCTAAACACAAGACTCAAAAATCGAAAAATTTGTTATGTGCATTATTTGATATGATACAAAAAGCAAATTCTTATATCTTACTGTTAGAAAAAGCGCATTTTCGAATTTTTGAAAAGATGCATTTTTATTTATTATTTAGTTTATCATAAGAAACCTAAAGAACAATAAGTTTAAAAATTGTCTTATTTGTAGCAGACCTCCGATAAATGAATGTGAATGAATGGATTAAATTGAGAAATTTTGGATTAAAGATTCACAATTGGAAACTTTTTGATATAATAATTTCAGACCTTCCTCATCAAAACACTGGATTCAACTTCCCTTAAAACTGCATGCCAGTGATAGAAATCCTTTAAACCAAAATAAAACTAACTAATTCAAAATAAAGGAATATTATTTTTGTGGACTAAAAATGCGATGAAGAAAAGGTTGTGAAAATTATCTGCTTGGAAGGGCTTACTCAATAGTTATTTACATTGAATGGTTCAAAAATTTTGATTTCAAGAACTAAATTCATTGATTAGGAAGATATTTCTCACACTTTGTCGAAGAATTTGTGCTTGGGATGAAAGGGGATATCAAATGCTTGGAGAATCGATTCAATCTCTTAAAGGTGAAAATATATTCATTGAATTGAGAAGGATAGCATCTAGAGCCAAAGCAAATTTATGAGATGATTGAATAATTGTGTCTAGGTGGTACATTTTTAGATGTATACTGTAGATGGATAAAGAAGAAATAGTTGGGTTCTATTTGGATGGGAGGTTAAGAGAACGAGAGATAAGATTGAATTATGTGAAGCTTGAATACTCGGTCTTATTCCTTTTAATAACGCAAGCTTTATTACTTTGGTTTTAATTAATTGTAATAATTTTACTTGAATTGTGAAAAAATTAGTTTGTGACAAATCAAGTGGAATTTGTCAATAAATATTAAGTACTAATTAAGCGAAGAAGTTAAGATATCATGTATATAATTGAGTTTTATGCAACTTGCTTGGTCAATCTTCAAGCTTTTCGCATACCTCTCTTCCAAATGAACATTTAGAGATTATATTTATGATTAAAGATTCTAAAGTAGCTCATCTTATTATTAAAATTTTTGCAAAGGCATTTAAGAGTTTAACTCTTAAGTTATGTGCTCAGAGATTTAAAGTCTAAAAAATTCTTGCTCAATCTTCACCTTTAGAGTATTAAAATAGATTTCAATAGGTCATTTAGAGTTAAGGCTTCATGATTTGACAAAATACTAGGCACTCAAGGATACTTTCCATAGAGGGAATACTGCGGGCTCTTGCAGCAATAATTTTTGAATGCGACATTCATAAAAATGAATACTTAGCTTTTAAGGAGAGAAAGATTCAAAGCAAAGAATTATGATTTATAATAGGATTTTAATAAATTTAATAAAAATCTTTATATTTTAAAAAGTATTCTTATAGATCAGACGCAGACGGAAGTACAGCACTCACTTGAAATATAAGCTTCAAAAAGAATATCTTTATTTTTTATTTTTTAGTGGTCCCACCTGGTAAGACCACAGGTGTCACTGGACAGGAGCTTCGCAAAACTACACAGTGAGTGGAATTAAAGTCCTTGAGAAAAATCAGGATGACGATGAATATGAAGAAGATGAAACGCTTTATTAGACATTTCCATTTTTTATTTGTATATTAAATATTCTGATTAACTTTAATTAAATTAGTAATTCACTAAATTTTTCAAAATATTTACTATAAATGCAAAGTATTTAGATAGGAATAAGATCAAAAGATAATATAAAATATATAGTTGAGTAGATAAACTTACGATCAAAGTACAGAGCAGAACAAACAATAGTTATAAATGATCAACTGAATAAGAGATATCAAATATAGAAAGTCAATAAATATTAAAACATAAAAACTTTATATTACACACTAATTCACATTACGTTTAAACTCTAATCCCCTACTTTAACGCTATTAAGCTCTAATAAAGTATGCATTAATATTAAGCGAGTATAATTAAAATGGGGAGACAGTTAAAATTAAATAAAAAAGAGATCAAATAAAATTATGATCATCTCAATACACAAGAGTAAAGATCAAAAAGTCACTAATTTGAATTAAGTTTGAGTAGATCTTTATTTAATTTTAATGTATTAATCAACTAACTAAAAATGGAATTTTAGCTTTTTTTAAAAACTTTTCTGATTTTTTGTATTTATTGTTCATCGATCAAGTAGATGCTGTAGATGATCTTCAAGTTTTTTCATAATTTTCATAGATATCTTCAGGGTATCTTCCTTAAAAAATTTAAAGTGTGGAGAGTGTGAAGTCTAACAGCAGCAATAACAACAGCAATAATAGAACTAATATTCTCAAAATCAAGCATTATTATGAGTCTAGGATTTTTTCTAAAACATCTTGTTTTTCTAAAAATCATAGATGTGATACCTAATGTTGAAGATGATGATGTTGATGAAAACTAAGAAAAAATCAGTGATGTAAAAATTTTGAAATTCTCTAGAATTTCAACCAGACTCATAATAATGCTTGATTTTGAGAATATTAGTTCTATTATTGCTGTTGTTATTGCTGCTGTTAGACTTCACACTCTCCACACTTTAAATTTTTTAAGGAAGATACCCTGAAGATATCTACGAAAATTATGAAAAAAACTTGAAGATCATCAACAGCATCTACTTGATCGATGAACAATAAATACAAAAAATCAGAAAAGTTTTTAAAAAAGCTAAAATTCCATTTTTAGTTAGTTGATTAATACATTAAAATTAAATAAAGATCTACTCAAACTTAATTCAAATTAATGACTTTTTTATCTTAACTCTTGTGTATTGAGATTATCATAATTTTATTTGATCTCTTTTTTATTTAATTTTAACTGTCTCCCCATTTTAATTATACTCGCTTAATAATATAATTTTTTATCAATAAAAAATTCAATTAAACTACTGAAGTGGTTTTGATTCAATTTGATAAAAACAGCCTCAAAAGATTAGCTAACTCTAAAGATATTTTTAACAGATTATTTAGATTAAAGTGGAGTAAATTCTTTGATTTTTTAAAAATAAATTGCAAGATATTAAGATATTAAAAGGTTATCTAATATTTTCAGACTTATTGAGAGCAGAGCAGCAATAAGTACTATATAGCAAAAATAATAAGATTAGTCGTGCTACAAAAGTGCAATCAGAACTTAAAATGTGTTTGAAAATTTCCCCTTCTATTTCATGTAATTTCATAAACTTATGACATCAAGAAATTCATTTTACCTCACCTTATTTGAATATATGAGTGAAAATATAATAATAATATCCAAAAAGCCAGATAAAAAAATTGATTATTTAATTGAAAATCAAGTATATTAGCTTAAAATCTAATAATGCTAAAGTCATTGAGGAAGTAATACTTAAGAACTTAATAAAGAATTTATAAGCAAATAGATATAATTAAAAATAAAATAATAAGCAAAATTTACTTATAAACCAAATCAAATGTAATAAAGTGATAACAAACTATTAAATTTTAGGTATAGGAAAAAAATTACTGATTAACAAAACATTTTATAAATATAAAAATTGCTTATCCTATATTTAGAATAAATCAATTCAAAATTAACTTAGAATTCAAAGTATCAAATAAATAAAAGAAAAGAGAGCTTTTATGAAGTCTTTTTAATACACTAATTTTATCTTGTTGAGATACAAAATACTTAGAATAAATTTTCAGCATTATATGCATTAACAGTCAATAAATTAAATTAAATACAGAGATTAATATATCAAAAGATGTAATCAGACATTATTATAAAGAATGCCAATCTGGATAAAAATTCAATTAAATTAAAGCATACCGTTTTAGATAACTGATTTTATTATAAATTCTTATTTAATTTAGATTATAATTAGCATTTGATAACTAAATATATTAAATAAATATACAAACATTTAAATTCAAACTAAAAATGATAAACAAACAAGAATTAGACATAGAATAAGCAAGACCCTCTATAATTAAAAAATTATCTTTTTAAATTTAAAAAAGTGTTTAATTATAGTTAAATAATCATAACCTCAAAATCTTATCAGTTTTTTAATTGAGTCTTTATTGATAAAAATAGAATATTAATTAGATATATTAAATTTATTGTTGAATTTAAGATGTATTAAATAAGCGAGAATAAGAAAAAAGGGCTATGGGTTCAAACACATTCCCCATAAAGTGTACTTTTCTTTTGCTATATGATAGAGTTTTTGACTCTAAGTAATAGTAGCTAATGTACTATGTGTGTGCGATAAATAGTGATGATTGCTGATTGAAGAGTTATACTCAAAATTAAATATTTAACAATTCATAGTTTAATACTAAAATCAAACCATCAATCTTAGTCGTGACGTAGACGTGTTTGAAGTGTGATGACGTTGCAATCAATGACATGGCAAGTCGTGAACTAAAAAACTCCAAAAAACCACCTCACCTCATTCCACTAATCCCTGTATCGAGATGCATGCGAGATAAGAGCCTAGTTACGCCTAGGAGTATCCCCCGCAGAACGCAGAGATCTGCTTCCTGTAAACAATTAAGGGGAGGACTGGAGAAAATTCTTACCAGGTTCCACCGCTGCTGAGATAGTAGTCTCTGTCCTTTCGCTGTGGTAGCCTCATTAACCCGACCTGGTGTGGGAGGAAAATCATTATCGTTGGCTTCTATGGTTCTCATCGTCTCACTTTTGAAGGTTGAGCACCACCTTCATCCTGCTCCCTATTACCTAGGAAGCTGAACTCACGCCAGGAAGCTCATCTAATGCAGGGAAATCCTTAGCGTGCAGACGACTCGAGTAGTCTAGGATCTGACAGATTGAACCCGCCGACTGGCCCCTTATGCGGTGAATCCAGCAACTCCCTGCCTACCCTCAGCAGGCCTTAGTGTAGTAGAAAGCTCTATTAGAAAAGCTCCAGCCTCTGGCCCCTGAGGGTCACCCTAACCTTATAACTTTTTTAATAATGCGATAAATAGTTTTTTAGTAATGACTCGAAATAAGTTCACTTTTAATTTATAAAATTATAGTAAAAATTATTGAAAAATTTAATTTGAAAAAAAATTATCAAATCGGCTGCTTAATCACGAATTTGATAAAATTATTAATTTAATTTTAGTTTATAAAAATATATAATAATTACTTTTTTTCAGTTAAATTTATTACAAGAATCAGAAATAAAATAATTATTAAATATTTTTAAAAACTAAAATTAAATTAATAATTTTATCAAATTCGTGATAATGCAGCCTTTTTTTTCGATTTAAATTTTCCAATAATTTTTACTATAATTTTATAAATTAAAAGTGAACTTATTTCGAGTCATTACTAAAAAACTATTTATCGCACACACATAGTACATTAGCTACTATTACTTAGAGTCAAAAACTCTATCATATATCAAAAGAAAAGTACACTTTATGGGGATGTGTTTGAACCCATAGCCGATATTATATATAAATAGCAATTATAGTTGTTGAGGAACTTTAAGAAAAAAAACAAAATAGAAAATTAAAAATACTTTGTATGTTTAGATTCATAAAACTCAGGTTAAACAAGTTTTTGTCTTCTTCAGGTGGTGTATCTTTACTTAATGAATCTTTCCTTTATATTAATCTAGGAGAGTACTTTTATAATAATAGATATCCATATGATTTGAATGAGATAATTAAATAAATGAATAATATAGGGAAAGAGCTCCATGATTAGGACATTTTTTATATTTTTATTAGTTTTTGCCACGAGATTTGTAGCCAAAATATTTATGCTTGACTTTCACCACTCATAGAAGTAGTAACATATATAATACCTTAAAATATTAAGGTCATTGACTAAATAATGTTTGATATAATCCTGGATTATTTACAAAGTGAAATCCAGAGGATACTATATATTTGGTGGGATATCTTGGCTCTAGCAGAAATATTTATAGAATGTGAAATGCCAAGAAATGACTACAATATTTTACAGTTGAGAAGACGAAAAGATATTACAAAAAAATTAGCAGTATCTAGTGCAGAATAAGATACAATATAAAATGATAGAAATGGGTGAATAGATAATCATTTGTCTAAAGTACAAAGAAGATCATACAATTGACTAAATAATAGATTGGTTTAAAGACATTAAATTAAAAATTTTAGCTCAATATGTAAATATACTGTTTAAAATATATAACCTATCTAATGCAACTGAATTAATATTGCATTAAAAAATAATGCCCTTCATAAATCATATTAAAACTTTAATTAGGTTTACTTTATTTGTTTACTATTATCAATAAAAAAGTTACGACCTTCTGTTAATGTTGGCAGCATAGGCTCGACCGATTCCGCTACATTGAAGGCACTCGGCTTAATAGAAATAAGTCTCAGATTTGAGAACTACTTCATAATACTTCAGATAAGGTATAAAAGGTGATCTCGCCAATAAAAACTTTGACCGTTGATCATTTATGTCGTGTTAAAACTATTTTATTCACCTATTCTTGCTACCTGGGGTTGAATCAATCAAGGATAAGATAGGATTTAAGTGACAGAAAGTTTGTATTCTCAGATTGGACTCTGTTTATTGAAGAAAAGTAGCATTAGAAAACCTCAGCAGAGTATTACTTGGGATTTCTCTCCTAAGTAAAGCCAAACAAAAAGACTTTACTGAAAGGGGATTTTCTGAAACATAAGCACTTGCTTAAAAGTCAGTCATAGTAGTAGGAGAAGAATTCATTCAGTAGAGCACAAGACTGCTAGACAACACAGGGTGTTCTGGCGTATTCCCTTTGCCTACCTAATTGTGGTGGCATGTTAGCGCAAGCCAGATACCCAAATTGGCCTCCTCGTGCCAACAGGAGAGGATTAACAACAGGAGAGAATTAACTGACGATGTTGAAAGTCTAAAGAATGAATTAAAAATCTAATAAATATCTGGCTGGCTTAAACCCCAGTATTAATTTCCAATAAGGTTTAAATAATAATTATATTCAATTAAAAAACTCAATCAACTAAAGAAGGGGTTTTAGAGTTTAGATTTTTTAGAAAATCATTTTGATACTATTAGCATTCTAAAGGTCGCCTATGATTAGTAATAAGAGCACATTTTTATAAAGGTCCAATGCAATTAGACAATGGAGCTTACAATTGCAGAAGATTTACGAAGCATTATTAGTATAGAATAGGTTTGAGTTAATCAACATAATCATTAATTTCCGTATCACTACTTATATATTTGTAAATCAATACATTCATTGGCTCAAACTGATCTAATACCTATATTTTACACACTTAAATTTTTAATTTCAAATTAAAACCTAATAGAATATTTTTATAGTCGAATTTTATTAATTTAAAACTCAATTAAACTACATAAGAGTTTTTGGGTTTTAAATAAATAAAGTAAAACAAATATAAAATCTATTAATTTGTAACTTTGCATTATAAATATACCAATTTAAAATATAAATATATATATCAAACATAACATAAATTAATCGTGCCATTTACATTTACTTTTATCTTTACTTTTTGCTCAGAATTAATATGTAGGTTATTTAAAAATTGTAATTGAGGGCATTAAAGATGTAAAATTCTAAAAATATTTAGTATTAACTTAACAATACGATAAGATAATATTAAAACATATCTTTTGTTATTCTTATTATCAAAACCATCTTGACTAAATTCAAATTCAGTTTATTTTTATAAAAATTACAGTTTTCAATTTGCATAATCTTTTGTTTCAAATAATTATCTTTTTATAAAATTATTTTTTATTAAACAACAACAACATACTTATTTTATAGTTTGAAATAAAATTAAATAATACTGAGAAGACTATAGAGGATGTAGATGATGAAAATGATATTGAACAAAAATACATATACTGTACTTATCAGATTTGTTCCAATATTCACTTTGATGACGCTGGTTCTATAACAATCCCTAAAAATATGAAAGAAATAATCTTTTAGGAATTTAATAATGCTAACAAAACTCACTAGGTAAATCTTAATTTATCATCATCATAAATTACTTTATAAATCACATATTTTTCAATATATAACTTATTTCCTGCTTGTTGATATACTACGTAAGCAGTTCATAGTCGTCACTAGGTGCTTAAACAGGATTAAATTTATTATCTCTTTATTTAAGTGGCTCCTAAATTGTATTAATAGATTTAATTGAACTTACTTTAACAAAGATATGTTGCACTTCTTAAGGAAGTAGGGTGAGTAAGTTAAAATAGAACTCTTGAATAATGTTTCTGTCTGAATTTTTGGGTACAAATTTTATCAACCTGTTCTCTGCGTCATACCCAAGAATGTAGAACTGCGTAAAAGCTTTTAAATAATGTTAAAATTTAGATTATTGTTATTTATTTATAAAAGCTTTAAAGATTGAGTTGAATACCTTTACCATATTCACATATCCATTTCTCCATCTTGAGTTTTAGTCCTAAATGATGATGATAAATAAAATAAATATTTGAGATAAGTTATAATTGAAATTAATTTATAGGTTCAATAGTGTTAATAAGATTTAGCTGCGAGATAATTGAACTTGAATATACTTTTAAAATTATAATCCCCTTTATTTATTTTTTTAAAAAAAACAATTTCCTATTTGAGCATAATTTTCAAATTTTATATTCCTTTACCAATTTTAAGTATAAACAACAAATCTACATTCTATTTCTGTTTTCTCTATCTAAGATACTCATAATAAAATTGATGGAATAACAGGTTATATAAAATTCTTTTAATTGTAGAGCAATATTCTTGTGTTCACATTTTTGACACTTTAAATCAAAGATTAATAAAAATATAGATTATAATAGAATTATTTATAGATTATAGTTTTCAATTTTTCAATTTTAATTAAAAAGTTAATCTTATTCTTTGTTGTTTTATTTAATGAAAATAGCATTCAACTATCGGAACCTCTACTTCCTTTACAATTATAGATTGATTTTCATCTTTAAAAATGCTTTATTATACTAATAATTAAAAGCAATTATCAAAGAATTTTTTTTCTTCGATTACACAACTTAAGTATCAAGATCTTTAATTTTTAAGTGGGATTTATTATTTTAAATGTCTATATTGTTTGAGTATATTGTTCCCTCAAGTACTTCAGTTTATTCAATTATTAAGAAGACTTAAAAATGTTAAGTTAAGCATATAAATTATATTAATTGAATTCTTTAAAAGATACTTTACAGTTAATCAATTTTATTAGAGAATGAATTAATGCTTGGATTTATAAATTTATGCTAACACAAAAGCCAATTATCTATCTTTTCGTCAGTCAGATCATCATTTCAAGTTCATTTCTTCTGTAAGTGTTTATGCCTTCATCCTTGAAGTTAGAATAAGCAGAGACCAATCCATCTTGAGCGCCAAGATAAATATTGTTGTAAACTTTCCAGTAGATTTCTCTGACTCTTCTTGCAGGGTGAACATTCCTTACAAAGTGTAAAACAGGATCTTTCCTGTTCCAAGAGCAACTCTTATACCTTCAATACCGTCCAAGACAGCGTTAATAACGTGAGGAGAGACCTCAAACACATTAGACCAGAGATTTTCGCTTGAGCTCTACGACTAAAAGAATTCATAAATCAGCATGACTATAGAGCAAATATTTTCCTCTTTTGACTTAATCAAGAAGTTATTTAAAAGTTTCTTTTTTTCAAATATAGAGCAGTTTAATTTCGACTTATAAACAAAATAGCTATCATTATAATAAAATGAAAAATAAAATTTAATTCATTAAAACTGAAAGAAAAACAAATTCAAGTATTTGCTTTTTTACATTAAATTCAACTCACAAAAATGATTATTATTACTAATTTTTCATTTTTTCACATTTTCTTCGCTATCTTCTGATTCGTTAATTTCATTTGATTATTAATCTATCTTTCTTTTTTTATATTTTCTAGTACTTTGTTCTATCTTGTCGATAGAAATATTATTGGGAAATTATTACAGCTGTTAGTTTTACATTTAAGTCTCATAGCTTATTGTTTAGGATCCTTGTCCATTTTGAGGTAAATTTAAATTCAATGCATTGTTGCTGACTGGATCCTACCCATGCATAATTCGGGAATTATTGAAATTCAACATATTTAAAACCCCACAACCCTTTAAGTAGTTTGATTGAGTTTTTGATTGATAAAAATTGAATTCTTATGCATACTTCATATGGGTTTTAATAGGGTCTCTGCAGGAGTTTAATGTTTATATGCCTTCCTCTATTATTATTACTGCCAGAGCTCAGATATCCCATTAAGTGTCTCCATCTCTCCAATCTTCTCTACCTGGGAAATATACAGGAGACCCGTATACATTTCCTAAGGCTGAAACTTGCACACTAAGAACTCTGTTGAAATCAATAATAAAAACTCTTAGATGTTGAAAGATCATCATTATGTTCTTTAGCTTTAAGTCTCTATGAACATAACATAGCTTGTGAAGCACCCTCTTCTAGATTCTGCAAAAAATTTAGGCAATTTATATATATTATCTATTGTCAGATATAAATTCACAGTAAGTCATTTCGAGGAGAAGAAGTCTAAATGTGACATCATAATTTTCCAAGTAATATGCTTACACTCTCTAAATTTTTCCCTGTTTAAGAGTACAATAATCATTAGCAAATTTATTTAGAACTTGTCATCAGCAAGTAAGTAATTGAAAGGAAATATTTTGTAAGCATATTAGTCATAATTATGACTCTCTTCTCTACTTAATTCTCAATAGAGAGGAAGCTTTCAAGGCTATATATTATGTCAAATATTTTTAAAATAAGAATCTTCATCGCCTATTTTTACCATGGTTTTGTCTATTTCAGAGACAGGAAAGTGCATGACTACTTTCTTCATTTCGACTTATTTATGTACCTCAACTCTAAGAACTGGGTTCTTTGATTATATTTTTATAGGAAATGGTTCATGAATAAAGACAAATTTTTGATGGTGCCTTTTCTTTAAATGCACTTTGAGGTCTCTTGAATGAGAATATGGCTTCTTACAGAACTCACAGACATACTTGCCTTTCTAAATTTAATGCTTTAAACATAACCTTGGCATATCGTTGTGATATCTCCCAAATGTCTCCTGTAAGTTGAATTGTAGAGGAAAACTTTATTTTAAATAAATAATTAACTTTGGCTTCTATTTATTAATTCTCTAAGGTAAGTTGTTTAACCTCCTCCTTAATATAAATTTCGTCTATCTTGACCTCCTACTTAACTTGTATTTAAATCTCAAAGTAAAACTTATCAAAATTGTCAAAAGTAGGCTTCCATTAAGTAGACGCGTTTCTTGTCTCTACTTTCTTGGTTGCTGGAATTGTAATTTTTATTGACGTTACCCAAGTAATGCCACTCTTCTCAAAATTTAAGCGATCATTTTAGTCTGCCAATAATTTTTATTATAATAATGATTAAATCTACCTTGATAAATTATAACAGTAGAGTATAAGACACTCTGGTAAATTATTTGATGATAGAAAATCAATTTAAATAACCATAGAGGACTGTAAGTTGACATATTTAATGATAATTTTATTCGTTTAGTAAATAAAATACACCTAATGAAATTAATTTTGTTTAGGAGGTCCTCCAAATCAAGTTTAAACTTTATTTAGAGGTAAAGTTATTTAACAGTATTAAATTTCATGCTCCTAATGAAGTTTTAACCTTAAAATTTAACTCTATATAAAGTTTGAACTTAATTTGGAGGACCTCCTAAAATAATTAAACATTATTAAGAGCAATTTAATGAAGAAAGTTTAATAAAAATGGAAATCAATCTGTGAAACTTGGAGCAAATTTTCAATGCTACTTTTCATATCTTGTCAAGGCTGACCTCCAGTACGTCCTCCCTATTTAGTAGTCAGATTTCAATAAACTTAGAATGGATATCCTTATTTTAAATTTCATTAACATTTCTAGAAAGAGGAAGCAAGATGGAGTCTATGAATTATGCAATAAAGAGAATTTAATCTCAAGATTTAATAGAAAGATTTTGAAGTAAAGAGGACCTATATAGATATTTGGAATTGCATGGTAATTTCTTAAGTAAGATTAATAAATCCATTATAGTTGTTTTGTTCTTGCTAATCAAGGAAGGGACAAAATATCATTCTTAAAAGCCTTACTGTATGAGAAAAAAACATTTAAGTCTTATGGAATTAGGATGATTGAAATTCCTAACTACCTTGAAATATAAAAAACAATCCTATACGACGATGCTATGAGTGATCAAGAAGAAGCTCTCTACCTTCCATCAAAGCTACAGCTCTCTAATAAGTTGCCAGAGAGAAACTTCTTCTTTGGTGTTCTTGCAACTCTGAAACCTGAGTACTTAAATGAAGTTATTTAAGAAGCTCACAAGAAACGATACAGCATCTCTCCTGAAGAAAAAGAGAAGCAAGGAATAAAAATAAGCGACACCTGGCTCTAGGAACTACAGAAGCATCCATTCATCTCAAGTAAGCTTAGTCTTCTAACTTTATAGAAAAACCTGGTACTGCTATATACTTGATGAAAGAGCGCAGCAAATTAAACAGAGAGAGAAAGTCTCAAGTAAAGCATGAATTGAGTAAGAGACTCTACAAAGATTTCTAAAAGCCAGACGAGATGAACATAGATACAGGGGCTGGTACTAAGAGAAGAAACAAGGTCCCAAGCAAGCCTTAAGAGGAAGAAAAGAAAGAGAAGCCAAATCCCATTACGGGCCAATTTAATATGTGAACTTATCAATTCTTTTAAATCTAATACTAATTTATAAACACAAAATCTCTCTTCTCTTGCATACTTTAGCTTTATCATCACTGACTCTCTTAGAAGCACACTTAATAAAATCTACTGTACTGTATCTATCTTTAAGTCGTGCATTAAGTGATAGAGTAAGAGTTTCTTGTAGTGGCCTTTCAATAACCCCCATTATAATTCAATACCATTGAACTGAGAACTATAGGGAATATTAAATACAGGTGTTATGTTTAGCCTTTCATATTCATTCCTTGTGTCTTTATTTTTATGGACAGTTAAGTTATCTACAAACAGAATAATCTCTTAGTCGGCGTACTTATCTCTGAGTTATTATAAGAACTTTATGTATTATTCGGTCTTTATTGAGCGAGGGTGGATAACATAAGTCTCGAGACCGTTATCTTCGCTTATTCCACCAAGGATAGAATGAGTTTTAATCTTAACCTTTAAGTCATAAATTTCTATGTTACTGTACCTCTTGTACCAAGACCTTGATATAAAGGTATTGAAAGTAAATACGCTTCATCAGCGTGTATAAACTTTATATTATGCTCTTAAGACCTCTGCATTTAATCGAATATATATTTTAAATTATCCTTATAAAATGGAAGATTAAAGTCAATCACTCTCTTAATGCGATTTACTGTCTTGTAAAATATTCGTTCTTTTTATATATGTTCGCTATAGATTAAGCAGAGAGGTAAAGCTCAGGAAATTGGCGATGAAACATCACAGCCCTCTAGGCTAGAGAGAAATGAGCCCAGTATTTAAGAGTCTTATCATTAATAAGATAATCAATATGATGCTGCTAAAATTTTAAAAGTCTGTTAAGCTTAGAATTAAGGTGCTATCTCTTTAATTTTAATGCCAATAGAAATAAGACCTAACAGTAGCTAGAGATTTATGGAGAAGTCTTTCTAAAGATGTGTTATTTAGAATAGAAACTATAATCACCACATCTATAACGCTAATTAAAAATAAATCTATATACTAACTGTTAAGTTAAAATTTTTGAAAAATAAATCGAATTTAATTTGAAATATACATATATGAATATAAAGGTCTTGAGTTGAATTAAGACAATTAAGAATGTATTAGGTTAAGCCCTAATTAGGATATTAAATTTAGCTGTATCTCAATAAGCTGATTTCCAATAAACCCAAGATATTCTGACTGCCTTCCTTGAGCTTATAAGCTCATAAGTGTGGGCTTATAAGCTCAAAATCTTCCAAAATCAACCACTTCAAGGGTCATTTTTAAAAATCTGTTTTTTAAGTAAAAGTCTTATAGAGGGCTATAATGCCCATTTTATATTAATTCTCAATTAAAGTAGAAATTATACATTTAAATTTTAAATTAATATTTTTAAATGTAATAAATTTAAGGCTGATTTTTCTCTATAGAGAATTCTGTTAAAAGTAATATAAGGTTAATTTTTAATTATTTTTAATAATTAAAGCCTAATAATTTCTTCTTTAATTGAGAATTAATATAAAATGGGCATTATAGCCCTCTATAAGACTTTTACTTAAAAAACAGATTTTTAAAAAATGACCCTTGAAGTGGTCGATTTTGGAAGATTTTGAGCTTATAAGCCCACACTTATGAGCTTATAAGCTCAAGGAAGGCAGTCAGAATATCTTGGGTTTATTGGAAATCAGCTTATTGAGATACAGCTAAATTTAATATCCTAATTAGGGCTTAACCTAATACATTCTTAATTGTCTTAATTCAACTCAAGACCTTTATATTCATATATGTATATTTCAAATTAAATTCGATTTATTTTTCAAAAATTTTAACTTATAAACAAACCCCATATCTCGCATATTCTCACTTAAATTACTAATATATAAACATTAAACCCCTATCAAAGTATTCCTAAGTAGTCTATTTTTATCAATAAAAAACCAATCAAACTACTGAAGGGGTTTTTGGGGTTTGATTATCTCTGACTTAAACCTGCCCTATCACTGTTTCGGGTTGATTGGTATTCTTGGCATTGCTGCTAGCCAAAATCTATCCTTGATTAGCTTGAATTTAGTTATCTGAAAATATTGAACCTATCACTCCGTTATAAGAAGGATTGATAAAATTATCTCTGCTTTATGCTTATACCTAGATATTATCGTTAGATTGATTATTTTCTAGTACTTCCCTAGGTAAGATAGCCTAAATTATCCCTTATGGTAAAGAATCCAAATTGTTCACAATTGGTCTTTAAGAAAATTAAAACTATTTATAAAATTCTAAAGGGCATAAATATTTTTATTATTTATAAGATTAATAGGGGGGGAATAACATAAATATATAGAATATATCATTTATACAATAAATTATATTTTAAGAATTATAACTTTATTTTAAAATTATTTTCTTAGTTTTAATAATAGATATAATAAGATAAAGAATATTTTGTCTCTTTAAATATTTGAAGTAATTCAACTTTCATCTTAACTTATTTATACTATAGTAAAATTAGAATGAATCTTATTTATAAATTTACATTTTTTTTATTATATTGTATTTTTCGGCTATGGGATCTTCACCCCTTTAATGTGTAATTCTCATTTTGTAGTCTGATAGAGTTTTTGACTCTAAGTAATAGTAGCACATAAACTAAACAAACGCAAGCGATAGTTTTCGAGTAATGGCAACATTTATGCAATAGAATTGAATCAGTCTTTTTTAATAATATGAAAATTTTTCACTTTCATAATATTATTTTTTCTCAAATCATGAGATTGGCCAATTTATACAATATATTTGATCAAAATTATTAAAAAATTCATATTTTCACAATATAGTTAAAAATTAAAGCTCCTTATAATTTAATTAGGATAGCTTGGTAAATAAAATAAAATTTAGTATTTTTATTGAGGTCTCTGTGTCTAAATTCCCAAGTTCATACAATTAGTAGAATTTTTAGCTTGCTGATCATCATTTCTTCCACCATACATTCTCAAATTTTTACCATTTACTCCTGCAAACATAGCTTTGTTTTACTTCGTAGTCATATTTTGATTTTACTTTCCATCTAATGTGAAATTTCTTGTTTGCAATGAACTATTTATTGAGGTGAATGGATTGATAGAAGAGTTAAAGTTACGACTAGTATTAAACTGGGCTGGTCTTTATTAATTCGAGTTTATTTAATCAACTTCCACTCTTCTGAATTAATTTTAACCAATTTATTATTAAGTTACTGGAACAGGAACAGATAAATTTTACTAAGAAAGCGATGGGTTAATTTAGTGCTAGTTTTAAGATTAGGTTTGTTGTTGTCTATTTTTTTGTTCTATCTCAAAGTAATCGTACACCTAATCGTCGGTCAAATCATTTAATCTATTTAAATCTAATTTTTTTGAGAATGGCTTCTGCTTAATTTTAGGCTATTGTTATTTATGGGTATTCATATTAACTTTAGATCTCTTTTGTTATTATTTTGTATATAAAAGTTTAAACTTGTATATAAAACCCCAATAAATTATCTAACATCCTAATCATTTTTAGTTTCTTCTTATTCTTGTTATTTTTGCATAATAGGGTTTTCTTAAAAATCAAGTTAAGGGCATCTTTATTCATTTATAGGGGAGTCTTCCAAAGAAATTTGAGTGACTAAATTCATTATGTCAGATAATTGTTCAAAAAATGGGCTAGCACTCTCAATGATGGATTACGGTGAGTCAAATGAACTAAAGTTTTAGTCATTAAATTAAATTCTTCCACTTTCGTCAAATAAAAAGACCTTTTAAGCTTCTTTAACTGTGCTATTCAGAGTTTTCATTATACTTTGATTAATTTGATTTTATTCAGTTAGTTTATCTTAGATTTCTTGAATTTACTTAATAAGTTCTTCCTTCTCATTACTAAAATATTCTTCCTTTTCTTTAACAGTAGCTTGCAGGCTCCTTATCTCCCATTCCTGCTTGTTAAATAAAATATTTATTGATCAAATTTAAACGATAAAAGAACTAGTTAAATCTTCAATATTTTATTTTATTTAATTGGATATTTTTAAATCGAAATGGAGAATATAATCCGCCTTTTTAAAATCTAAAGCTTTACTTAATTTCCTTTCTTATAACAATATTAACATTCTATTTTCTTTAATAATAGATACTACTATTGCTAAAATAGAATTGATTTGGTGATATTGAGAAATGAAATAAATAATTTTAATTTATTTAAATCTAACTGCCACTAATTAGAGAGGTCTGTAAATCAAAATTGATTCAGTTTCCTGACCGTTATGTTTATAAGTGTACTGGCTACTAGTATTACCGGTTAGTGTTTTTGTGATTTTCGGAAAAAAACATTTAACTCATTTAGCTGTGGAAATCATAAAATTTCCCGTTTAATATAGAGGATTATGCGGATTTGACACATTTGTTAGGAGATTTTGAGAGAAATTAGTTTTAGAGATTTAATTGATTAATATTATTTATAAAAGATTAAATTTAAATTATTATTTAATTAAACTAAATTTTGACACATTGTGCACTAGTCAAATAGGGCAAAGTTGTGTACTATGAATTAAATGCTTTTTAATTAGACAAATATATGTTTTGATTATTAATGTATTAAACTTAAAGATATATAATGACAAGGAATCTGCGATAATGTTTAAGCATTAGCTTTCCTGATTGTCTTTAATTGATCTAACTTCTTGACTTTTAGCTTCCTCTATCGAATCAACGGTTGTCTGTATCTCTTTCTCTTCCATTCGCTTCATGAAGTATTTAGCCAAGTCTTTCTTATTTAAAGGCGTCTTCTTCTTTGATTGCTACTGCAAATTACTCAGGTCCACTAAATGGTATCTTGTCTCAAACGCGTTACAATCGAACTTCTTAAGTTTATTTAGTGGCATTTGATTCTTTGTGATCATTACGACTGCATTAACATATTCTAATGCTACTTCGCCATACTTTGCATAAGTCGAGTATCCCTACCATTCTAAGAGCCTCCTCATTTTAGCGACTCAATCGCTTCTTAAAAAGTGATTGTCATTCATTTCATCCATTAGCACAATCTGAGGCTAGAAAGTGATAGGTAAAACTTAGAGCTTGAAATGTGACTGACCTTCCTGCAGAATATCACACACAAAAATCTATTGAAGCATTTTCACTTTCGTAGTTTTACCTGTATCTGCAGTAAAAGGAACACACAGATATTCTTAGCGTCTTTCTTCGCAATAATTGCTATGTAGAAAGTATCCAGAGCTTATGCATATCCCCACTCTTTAAACTTAAGGATATCAATTGGTTCTCTGTTATCGTAAGCTGGCTGACTTCTAAGAATGAACTTCTGGAGAGATTCTATAATAGGTATTGCTTTTTTTCTCAATTAATCCTGTCCCTCTCATGATCTTTTATAGTGACCTAAGCTTTTATTCATTTTCAGAAATCAACACTAGATCATTTGGGCTGTCCCAGTGGCGCTTCACATATTCTATAAGATCTTGAATCTCTCCATTTTAGATTAGCTTAGTGAATTCAACTAACATTTCTGATTCAATTTTGCTAGATTGTATTGTTGATGAAGATCGTCTTGACTGAGAGCTTAATTTCTTTATAGCGCAGTAAAATTTTTGATGTCTCGGGCAATCAGCATAACGTTGGGTGTCTATTGCAAAATCTCCTCTATGCTCTTTTTAACGATTGTTTTTATCTTTATTCCTAGCTTGCCCAATACTTTAGTGCCTTTGCTTGTCGCCTATTAGAAGTGAATTGTGTGTAGTCCAACAGTGAGAGGATATTAGTACTCTATTTCTATGTATGTTTTTTAAGTATCAGTATTCTGGAAAATGCTGACATGATGAATTCGTTTTTGGATCTGTTTGATATCGTGAATAATCGTCTCTGAATTCTCAACGTCATAGGGGTAATCTACTTCTTAGAGATGAATTAGTCAGTAGTTCATGTTTTAGCATAAGTAATTCTTATTGCTGATAGCTGTCAACAAGATAAGTGCAAACATACTCAATTGATCTCAATATTTGAATTAATTATATTTGTCTAATTAAAAAGCAATTAAATTAATAGTACACAACTTTGCTCTATTTGACTAGTGCCAAATGTGTCAAAATTTAGTTTAATTAAATAACAATTTAAATTTAATCTTTAAAAAATAATATTGCTAAAATAGAATTGAATCAGGAAATTGTGAAAATAAAATTAAAATTAAATAAATAATATAATTAGACCAATGGAAAAATGCGTAAACCCCAAATCCCCTCAATTTCAAAACCCCTGTGTTTTTGTTGCTATAAGTCATTTTTTTATTAGTAGTTGGTCAAAAAATTTAGAGGGCTGGTCAAAATTATATAAGTATTTGTAAAAATTGATACATCTCAAATTTAGGGGTCTTTATAATTAGGGAAGTTGGGACATTTGTGAAATTAGCGATTTCAGAGATTTGCGTAGTTTAGGCCAAAATGGGGACTTTTTCATAAAAACCTCTCTCATTAACCGAAAAGGGGCTTGAAAGTAGGGTAGCTCCATTAAAGTTTGGAAGTTTTGCCAAAATATCGCATTTAAAACCCCAAAACCCCTTAATGAGGATTATAAGTGCTTTGATTAGTAGGGTAAAGTTGGGGCTTTATTAGGGTTAGTAGACAAAATGCAGGTTTTATCTTAATTTAATGAATATTTAATGAATTTTAGTTTACTTAAATCATACAAATTTTATCTGCTTGTCTTTATTATATCTTTTGAACCTTGCTCTCTCAAGTGGGTAAAGTATGTCATCTAATGTTTACCGAGGATAGTTAGGAGCTCTCACGATTATCATCTCTACTATGCTTTTAATTTCTTAGCAGACATCTTCTTACTTTATATGTTTCTGAGCCAAACTTATTGATTATTTTTCATGCTTTGTACCAAAGTAAGACATACATTCCATGTCACTTTCTAATATTATTGCTGCTACTGCCCAAACATCCCATTAAACAGAACCATTAGTCCACTTCTCTCTTATTGGGAAGTAACCTGGAGTACCAAGTACCTGTGCTAAAGTGACAATCTCCTATCTTAAAGCTCTATTGAAATCGATAACCACTACTTCTAAAGGGCAGAGATTTAGCATAACGTTTTCAGGCTTCAAATCTCTATGAACATATCCAAGTTCATGCAACTCCTTAACACCCTGAATCATATCTGAGAGTATATCGTTTAAATCATCAGGGTATCTATTGTGATATAGGTAGTCTCTCAGAGTCATCTCAAATTTCTTTAGCCTTAATGCGATGAAACCATAACTTAAAATAACACCATTTAGCTTAAGCAAATTCTTGCAGTCTTTTCTTTAGGCCTCTCTAAGTACCATGTATTCATTAGCAAACTCGTTCTAATACTGTTGGTTCTTAATAAGATAACTGAATGGATACACCTTGTATGCATACTCATCAACTACTATGAGCTTTGCTTTTGCAGGCACGTTTATATTCAAGTAGTTTTCAATACAAGTGCTGAGATCAACTGCATTTAATGCAGGTATATTCATAGCCTTCGCTTAGAAGCATGCTAAAATTGTATTACCTGCTGGCTGGTTCATCGATTCATATCGCTTCTGTCTCTTGAGTCTCTCTTGCTGCTCTCTTTATGACTCAAGAGTATTAGATTTTCTTTTAGCTGGCACTAGTTTCTTAGTCTCTTAATCTTCAATCAAGAACTCACTGAGGTGATGCTTTTGCTTATGCCTTTTAACTTTAGCTGAGTGAGTATATGATTTCATGCATGTCGTACACTAATACCTACCATCTACCTTTTCATGCTTGAAATAGATCTTGGCTTTGCCAGAGTGTACCTCTTTAAGGTGTCTCTTCAAGCTTTGTTCAGTTGAGAAATGATTCTAGCAGTCTTAACATTAATATGTTTTTATCTTTTCGATTGGTTGCTGTTCTTTTAGCTCCTCAACATAATCAATTTAAGTTTAAACCCCTATCTCTGCACTCTCCCTCTGGTTTAATACTTCTATGATAAAAACCTCTGCTTCAAATTCAAGAGCTCTTAGCTCTACCTCCCTCTCAACATAAATGATTTCAGGCTTTTTAGTGGAGCCAAAGTTGAGCATTGATTGACCTGCTCCTAAAAGTGCCGCTCTACGATTTAAGTTGACCGCCATGTTTAAATTCAAATTTAAATTTCTATTATAAATAAGTAAAAACCTCACTCGTTATATTAACTTTGTATAGGAGCTGGCACTGCAACTACAATGGTTGATTCTTAGGTGTTAGACATCATTTTTATACTTAGTTTATAACTATAAATTTTCTAATTTTATGCTTAATATTTTTAATTTTGGTACCAACTGAGAATAAATTCAGGTTGGTACTGGTACCAATTAGGTTTTGAACCATTTTGGAACTTTTCCATTAAAACCTCATTAGTTTAAAACTAGGTACTAATTAAGTTTTGGTACTATTAAATTGGTACCAATTAAATTTAAACGAATTTAGTACCGGTACTAATTAAATTTAAACAAATTTAGTACTAATTTAATGGAACTAAATTGATAAAAATGGAGCTCCATCTCTGCAGTTTGTTACAGCTTCTGCAAACTTTCTCCACGTATCTTTGCAGGGTTGACCTCCTATAAGATGCCCATATTTAATAGTAAGATTTTAAACAATAGGATCCAGAAGTCTATAAGTTATAATTTGAAATTCATTAATAGGAAGAGGAACAAAGATGGAATCACTCAATGATCAAATGAAAAGAGTCGAGGCTCAAGAAATGATATCAAGATTCAGAAGTAAGGAAGATCTCTATCGATACCAAACTTTACATGGTAAGATAACTTGATGATTATTAACATATTATACAGTTGGTTTAATCCTTCCTACGATGGAAGGTACCAAAATTTCATTCTTGAAAGCAATACTTTGTGAGGAGAAGAAAGCTTTTAAAAATAAAGAGATTAAACTAATCGAAATTCCCAACTACCCTGAGATTTCAGTCACTAATCTTTATGAAGATGCCATGTAAGATGAGGAAGTGGTAGTTTACCTTCCTACCAAGAAACAACTCTCTAATAAACTCCCAGAGAGGAACTTCTTCTTTGGTGTTCTTGGTACAATAAAAGAGGATTATCTCAGAGAAATTATTGAAGAAGCACATAAGAAACGATATTCTATTTCTCCTGAAGACTAGAAGAAGCAAGGCATTCTAATAAGCTCAGCTTGGCTAGAGGAACTTAAGAAGCATCCTTATCTTTCAAGTAAGCTTTGACATATAACTTTGTAGGAAAATCTGGCACTGGTATATATCTTATGAAAGAGCATGCTAAGGTTCATAGAGAGAGAAAGTCACAGAAAATTCATGAAGTGAGCAAGAGACTTTATAAAGATCTTTAAAAGCCAGATGAAATGAACATAGATGCAGGAGCTGGCACAAAGAGAAGAAATATGGGCCCAATCAAGCCATAAGAAGAGGAGAAGAAAGAGAAGCCAAACCCATTTATGGGCCAGTTTAATATGTGAATATATTCATTCGTTTAAATCTAAAACTTATTTATAAACATTCATTCTTCCCTTTCTCGCACAAATTGTTGTCTTATCTACGCTCACTCTCTTACAGCTGCTTTGAATCAAGTCTACTGTATCGATGGGCAAGTCATGCATAAGATGATACAGCAGAAGCTTCTTGTAGTGAGTCTTTATTTAACTCCAGTAGAATTCTATTCCATTAAATTAAGGGCTGTAAGGAACGTTGTATACAGGAGTTATGTTTAACTCTTCATAAGCTTTCTTAGACTCCTTAGTCTTATGAACTGATAGGTTATCAACAAACAGGATGATCTCTTGGTTGCTATACTTCTCTCTGAGCTTATGTAGGAACTCTATATACTACTCTCGCTTAATAGAGCGAGGGTGAATCACATAACTCTCTAAGCCTGAATCTTCACTTATACCAGCTAAAATTGCATGAGTGACTACCTTTACTTTTTAGTCATAAACTTCTATGTTATCATACTTCTTGTACCATGACTTATTAATAAAAGTGTTGAACGTAAACACAGCTTCATCTGCATGTATGAACTTGATGTTATTATCAATAGCTCTCTGCATTTAATCATATATATAGTTTAAATTATTACTATAAAATGGCACTGTAAAATCAATCACTCTCTTAACTCTGTTGACAGTCTTGAAAGTAATACCATTTCGTCTATAAATATTGGCTATAGTCTAAAGAGAGATACGCATGTCTGGAAACTTGCGATGAAACATGACAGCTCGTTAGTCAAGAGGAAAGTGAGCCCAATACTTTAATGTCTTAGAGTCACAGAGATAGTCAATATGGACCTGTGAGAACTTTTATTTTCTTGCAGGATGTTTTCAAGAGCCTGAGTTATAATGTTAAACAGCTAACAAGCAATGATACCTAACAGTTGGGGCACTCTTGTGTAGGAGTCTTGCTATGGCTGTATAATTCAACACTGGTTTGACTTAGTCTATATTAATACTTGTACCATACCTAAGCTTAAGCAGTAAATCTAAATATTACTCATCATAAATAGACCCTAAATTTCGCTAATTTCTATTTCTCATTTTGAAAATTGGCCTAATTTCTCTACTAACCCCAATAAGACCCCAACTAAACCCTACAAATCAAAGCACTTATAAACCTCACTAAGGGGTTTTAGGGTTTTGATTCTTGATCCTGAACCACAAAAGAAAGTGGGTAGAAAAGGGGTTTGTGGGAACTAGCTCTTGCTTGATTCTATCCAGGCCTACCTAGAACAGAACGGAATTTACGAAGTTACAGGATAGAAGCTTCATAATTATTTATTAAACCTGGCTCAAACAAAGCCAGAGTGTAAGCTACTTAAGGTGCCTTGCGTTACCACTCTTCAAAAGATTCTGTGAGATAAGTTCCATCTAAGATATGGGAAAACTCAGGCTGCTAATACAAAGTATAGAGACTCGAACTTCAATGAGAAGAGGCTCTGGATTAGCAGGTTGTTGGCTCAGTTCTTATATGAGGATGCAGTTATCATTTCAGTTGATGAGAGCAACTTACGATCGGACTCGATGCCCTCAAAGTAATGGAGCTTCAACATTAAAGATATGCATCGAGATTCTGCAAAATTACAGAAGCGATAAAAAAGGTTGCAAAATGATAGCATGATCCTCGCTAACGATGACAAACTTTTGTATGGGAAAATGCTCCTCAAAATGGATAAAAGTTCTGATTCTTCAACTTCGAAATTCTCAGAGAGATTACACCTGGAAAAAATTGAAAATGTTGGGGAATAATTAGAGAAGGTTTCAAATTCATTTGACTTAGGGTTTTCTAAAAATTGTAATTAAAAGGTTGGAAATATTAAAAGTGGAAAATTCGGTATGGCTAAGTCAATTTCGTAAGCAATTAGCAATTTTGCAATGAAAAGCTTTATAGGACCTAAGGTAGGATAGGGGTTTAAGAAATATCCTAGACGCCAAAGAATCTTGTCAGCACTCCAATCTAAATTCATGGAGCGAAAGTTCTAAGGGGGTCAAAGTAGTCATCGAAAACCAGTAATTATAGTTAGAAAACCATTGAAAATACTAAGGTAATTATTAATTCATAATACTTTTAGGGAAATCCATAACTGAAACCATAAAAAAAGCAACTTCAGACCCCTTCAATGAAAACTCGGCTTGCATTTACAAAAGACCTCTCCCCGATATTAGAGGTCCCTGAGACCTCCAACTAGAAATTCACCTTGAATAAAACTTTTCAGAGTTTCCGCATAAATAGTTCAGTGAAATCAGTGGGTCTAAAGACAATTCAGCTTCAAAAGTGAAGAGTGGTTTTACTACTATTCTCGATAAAATATCAAAACTAAAACTGGAATCTTCGAGGAAGAAGTCTGTTGACCTAGATGCCGAAACCAAGTTGGAAAGTCGGTTTGCGGTCACTCCTAGGAAATTAAAACTCTCAAGTAGCTTCCACAAAAGACTCATCGAACCCTGGGTCAGAGCAGGGAAACTTGCAGAGTGAAAGGGGCTCTCACTAAAAGCTTTGGCCCAGCTATTTATAGACCCTCACATGAAAAGCATTAAGGAATACTAGAGCGAGATGAAGCAGAACCTGGGACACTATGGGATGAAAGTGAGAGAGTTGTCAATTAAGAAAAGCTCAACTAAGAGATAGCAATTCTCAATGTCTTATATTGCTGCGATTTCCTAGGATAGAATTATCTCCAGTCAAGTGATAGAAGGAGCTTTTGACTCAGTTCTCTTTGAAAACTTCATCTACCATACCTTACGCAGTGTAAGAACTGACAAAGAACTACACTCGAAGAAAGTGGTCCTGCTGATGGACAACGCAGTCATTCATAAATATTCAGAGATGTTAGCCACAGCCAGAAAGTTCAAAGTGAATGTGCTCTTCAACGCCGAATACTCGCCTTGGCGCAATCCAATTGAGCAGTTATTCTCCTTTACAAAGAAGGAGATGAAGATGGACACTATTCAGAACAAGTAAGTTTAAATGGGCTTTACACTTTTAGGCACAATTAGTGAAGAGGGTTGCGGAAATCGTTCAGAATTTAAGAAAAGAAGACATCCAGGGAATGTGGGCATTCAGTATCAAGAAGTGGATTCACACTCTTCGGTTCGGTTTTGTGTGAAGATGTTTGTTTCATAGCTGAAGTAGTGTATAAAACTGTTTCCCTTTACAATTTCCCCTGTCATGTCAGTTTTAAATTCATCGCAGATTATTATAATTAATAACACTATTTATATTTTACTTAAAAATGTCCTAATTCACTCTTTACAACACTCAATTCTAAAATACTGCTTCTATTTCATATTTGCACTCTTAAAATGGCCACTTCCATCGCGATTCTACTTAGTTGCATTTCCTTTCATATTATCGCAATTATGCCTGAATCAAAACCCCAAAACCCCTTAGTGAGGTTTATAAGTGCTTTGATTTGTAGGGTATAGTTGGGGTCTTATTGGGGTTAGTAGAGAAATTAGGCCAATTTGCAAATGAGAAATAGAAATTAGCGAAATTTAGGGTCTATTTATGATGAGTAATATTTAGATTTACTGCTTAAGCTTAGGTATGGTACAAGTATTAATATAGACTTAGTCAAACCAGAGTTGAATTATACAGCCATAGCAAGACTCTTACACAAGAGTGCCCCAGCTGTTAGGTATCATTGCTTGTTAGCTGTTTAACATTATAACTCAGGCTCTTGAAAACATCCTGCAAGAAAATAAAAGTTCTCACAGGTCCATATTGACTATCTCTGTGACTCTAAGACATTAAAGTATTGGGCTCACTTTCCTCTTGGCTAACGAGCTGTCATGTTTCATCGCAAGTTTCCAGACATGCGTATCTCTCCTTAGACTATAGCCAATATTTATAGACGAAATGGTATTACTTTCAAGACTGTCAACAGAGTTAAGAAAGTGATTGATTTTACAGTGCCATTTTATAGCAATAATTTAAACTATATTTATGATTAAATGCAGAGAGCTATTGATAATAACATCAAGTTCATACATGCAGATGAAGCTGTGTTTACGTTCAACACTTTTATCAATAAGCCATGGTACAAGAAGTATGATAACATAGAAATTTATGACTAAAAAGTAAAGGTAGTCACTCATGCAATTTTAGCTGGTATAAGTGAAGATTCAGGCTTAGAGAGTTATGTGATTCACCCTCGCTCTATTAAGCGAGAGTAGTATATAGAGTTCCTACATAAGCTCAGAGAGAAGTATAGCAACCAAGAAATCACCCTGTTTGTTGATAACCTATCAGTTCATAAGACTAAGGAGTCTAAGAAAGCTTATGAAGAGTTAAACATAACTCCTGTATACAACGTTCCTTACAGCCCTTAATTTAATGGAATAGAATTCTACAGGAGTTAAATAAAGACTCACTACAAGAAGCTTCTGCTGTATCATCTTATGCATGACTTGCCCATCGATACAGTAGACTTGATTCAAAGCAGCTGTAAGAGAGTGAGCGAGATAAGACAACAATTTGTGCGAGAGAGGGAAGAATGAATGTTTATAAATAAGTTTTAGATTTAAACGAATGAATATATTCAAATATTAAACTAACCCATAAAGGGGTTTGGCTTCTCTTTCTTCTCCTCTTCTTATGGCTTGCTTGGGCCCATATTTCTTCTCTTTGTGCCAGCTCCTGCATCTATGTTCATTTCATCTGGCTTTTAAACATCTTTATAAAACCTCTTGCTCACTTCATGAATTTTCTGTGACTTTCTCTCTCTATGAACCATGCTCTTTCATAAGATATATACCAGTGCCAGATTTTCCTACAAAGTTATATGTCAAAGCTTACTTGAAAGATAAGGATGCTTCCTAAGTTCCTCAAGCCAAGCTGAGCTTATTAGAATGCCTTGCTTCTTCTAGTCTTCAGGAGAAATAGAATATCGTTTCTTATGTGCTTATTCAATAATTTCTCTGAGATAATCCTCTTTTATTGTACCAAGAACACCAAAGAAGAAGTTCCTCTCTGGGAGTTTATTAGAGAGTTGTTTCTTGGTAGGAAGGTAAACTACCACTTCCTCATCTTACATGGCATCCTCATAAAGATTAGTGACTGAAATGTCAGGGTAGTTGGGAATTTCGATTAGTTTAATCTCTTTATTTTTAAAAGCTTTCTTCTCCTCACAAAGTATTGCTTTCAAGAATGAAATTTTGGTACCTTCCATCGTAGGAAGGAATAAACCAACTGTTTAATATGTTAATAATCATCGAGTTATCTTACCATGTAAAGTTAGGTATCGATAGAGATCTTCCTTACTTCTGAATCTTGATATCATTTCTTGAGCCTCGACTCTTTTCATTTGATCATTGAGTGATTCCATCTTTGTTCCTCTCCCTATTAATGAATTTCAAATTATAACTTATAGACTTCTGGATCCTTTTGTTTAAAATCTTACTATTAAATATGGGCATCTTATAGGAGGTCAACCCTGCAAAGATACGTGGAGAAGTTTGCAGAAGCTGTAACAAACTGCAGAGATTGAGCTCCATTTTTATCAATTTAGTTCCATTAAATTAGTACTAAAATTTGTTTAAATTTAATTAGTTCTGGTACTAAATTCGTTTAATTTTAATTGGTACCAATTTAATAGTACCAAAACTTAATTAGTACCTAGTGTTAAACTAATGAGGTTTTAATGGAAAAGTTCCAAAATGGTTCAAAACCTAATTGGTACCAGTACCAACCTGAATTTATACTCATTTGGTACCAAAATTAAAAATATTAAAGCATAAAATTAGAAAATTTATAGTTATAAACTAAGTATAAAAATGATGTCTAACACCTAAGAATCAACCATTCTAGTTGCAGTGCCAGCTCCTATACAAAGTTAATATAACGAGTGAGGTTTTTACTTATTTATAATAGAAATTTAAATTTGAATTTAAACATGGCGGTCAACTTAAATCGTAGAGCGGCACTTTTAGGAGCAGGTCAATCATTGCTTAACTTTGGCTCCACTAAAAAGCCTGAAATCATTTATGTCGAGAGGGAGGTAGAGCTAAGATCTCTTGAATTTGAAGCAGAGGTTTTTATCATAGAAGTATTAAACCCGAGGGAGAGTGCAGAGATAGGGGTTTAAACTTAAATCGATTATGTTGAGGAGCTAAAAGAACAGCAACCAATCGAAAAGATCAAAACATATTAATGTTAAGACTGCTAGAATCATTTCTCAACTGAACAAAGCTTGAAGAGACACCTTAAAGAGGTACACTCTGGCAAAGCCAAGATCTATTTCAAGCATGAAAAGGTAGATGGTAGGTAATAGTGTACGACATGCATGAAATCATATACTCACTCAGCTACAGTTAAAAGGCATATGCAAAAGCAACACCTCAGTGAGTTCTTGATTGAAGATTAAGAGACTAAAAAACTAGTGCCAGCTAAAAGAAAATCTAATACTCTTGAGTCATAAGAGAGCAGCAAAAGAGACTCAAGAGACAGAAGCGATATGAATCGATGAGCCAGCCAGCAGGTAATACAATTTTAGCATGCTTCTAAGCGAAGGCTATGAATATACCTGCATTAAATGCAGTTGATCTCAGCTCTTGTATTGAAAACTACTTGAACATAAACGTGCCTGCAATAGCAAAGCTCATAGTAGTTGATGAGTATGCATACAAGGTGTATCCATTCAGTTATCTTATTAAGAACCAACAGTATTAGAACGAGTTTGCTAATGAATAGATGGTACTTAGAGAGGCCTAAAGAAAAGACTGCAAGAATTTGCTTAAGCTAAATGGTGTTATTTTAAGTTATGGTTTCATCGCATTAAGGCTAAAGAAATTTGAGATGACTCTGAGGGACTTCCTATATCACAATAGATACCCTGATGATTTAAACGATATACTCTCAGATATGATTCAGGGTGTTAAGGAGTTGCATGAACTTGGATATGTTCATAGAGATTTTAAGCCTGAAAACGTTATGCTAAATCTCTGCCCTTTAGAAGTAGTGGTTATCGATTTCAATAGAGCTTTAAGATAGGAGATTGTCACTTTAGCACAGGTACTTGGTACTCAAGGTTACTTCCCAATAAGAGAGAATTGGACTAATGGTTCTGTTTAATGGGATGTTTGGGCAGTAGCAGCAATATATTAGAAAGTGACATGGAATGTATGTCTTACTTTGGTACAAAGCATGAAAAATAATCAATAAGTTTGGCTCAGAAACATATAAAGTAAAGATGTCTGCTAAGAAATTAAAAGTATAGTAGAGATGATAATCGTGAGAGCTCCTAACTATCCTCGGTAAACATTAGATGACATACTTGACCCACTAGAGAGATCAAGGTTCAAAAGATATAATAAAGGCAAGCAGATAAAATTTGTATGATTTAAGTAAACTAAAATTCATTAAATATTCATTAAATTATGATAAAACCTGCATTTTGTCTACTAACCCCAATAAAACCCCAACTTTACCCTACTAATCAAAGCACTTTTAAACCTCACTAAGGGGTTTAGGGGTTTTGAATCTTATGCTTGACCTCGTACTTAAACTATTCGATAGTCTTATATACAATATCCACATCTATCCTCAATTTCTTAGCCACTTGACGAGGCTTTAATTGTTCGTTATAGTATAGATTAATAACCTCTAATTTCTTACATGCGAGCTTAGCTTCTCTTTTCTTCAAATAAGGATTGCTAATTAACTTCTAGGATTTGCCTTTTTATTTCATTGTCTCGTTGAGTGCATCTATTAATTTTTGACTGCCTCTAAGAGCTCCTCGTTACTCATCAACTTTACATCCTCCTGTAATATTATAGCTTGTGTCGCTTCCTTAATTATTCATAACTGGTTTATTCCTGATTCTGGCAAGTCAAAAACTTTGAAGGTAAGCTTCAAGGAATTTGCAAAGCTCATCATCATTTTATATGTAACAAACATCAACATTACTGGCTAAATATTCTTGAATTTTTTCTTAAGGAAGTTTTATAATTGCTCCACCTGCAAGCTTCTAGATTTGTACAGGGACTTCACCACTGTTTAGCAGTTATCCAGAATTGTATGTGAACTTTGTTGACTAAATAACGTTTGGGAATAATTTACCAAGCACGACTGGAGTCCATTTAACAATAGATTTCTCTTAAGCCTTAACTTTGCTTGGTTTAATTACAGATAAGGCATTAGAAATAAGAAAATAATCGCTTAATATCGACTGCTATGAGCAAGAAATTTCTGATTAAGATCCATTCTTAGACTCTTCGTTAGGGTGTGAGTTTATTCGTGTATTCTAGTTATCTGTTTTTTAGATCTTCATTTATTTCTAGGTATAATTTTACAGATGAAGCTTGATCAAATTAATTATATTCTAATATCATTAAGAATATAAATAGATATCTTTAGTATTTTAATTATAAATTAAAATGGAAGGAAAGCCATTATAGCTTGGTGACCAAGTAAAATTTTTATTACTACCAAATGATGCGGGACAAATTTTACATGCATTTAATAAAGGTGACTCTCCTCTTGAAATAATAGGACTTTATTCTTTGTCATGTAGGTTCGTAGAAGGACTTGTTTTGCAATAATGGAAAGGTACCATTTTTGAGTTTCTTGTTTCTCATGATGATAAATCAATTGAACTTCTTCTCTGCTATTTTGATTAACTTATAAAAAGCCCAGATTTATGCAATGAGGACTTCTTCAAAATCTTGATGCGAGCACTTCATGCTATTTTCATCAACAAACTTGATTAGCCGCTAAATGAAGTCTTATAGTAAAGCGAGCTTGAACTTAACCAACTTGCAATTCTACCTTTTAAAAATGCTCTTTCAAACAAAAAGTTAAATAACACTTCATTTCAGAATATTAAAATTGTGAAAATCTCTAAGAATATACTAAATACCAAGATCACTGATTTAAAATACATACGCTTTGACCATAATGCTGATTACTTCAAAGCTTATGAAAAAGACAATAATTTAAATGAGAATTTATTCAATTCATGACTCGTAAAGTAAAAAGAAATATGTTAAGCAAATGTAGAATTCGTCAATCATATAATATGAACAGCTTAGAATAAGAAAAGGGCTAGCAAGAGTAGCAAGAATCAGATACTAAATTCAAGATGAATGTCGAAATCAATTTAAATATTGAGGATTAATATCACAATGAAGAAGGGAACGATATTCAAAACTTCTAGATTAATGACAATTTGAATGCCTATAAAATCAACTAAAAGGATCTTCTTAATCAATCTATCGAACAAGATTAATATGCTTCTAATTTAGTATCTTCAATATTGAATTAGAATCCTAATAACAATCAAAATCGAAAATTCAAACTAAATTTAGCATTGATTGATTCTGATGATAATTAAGTTGATTATTAGGATATTGGTTAAGTTCTGGACACCATGACGCAGGTCACTTACAAATAACCTAAGCTTCTGAATCAGATACCCATGCAATTTAAGTTTATTTAGAGGATTAACTCCTCGATTATCAAACTCTAATCAATAAATTAAGAATGAATCCGCTCACTTATAAATAACAAGCAGATTCCTGTGAATAACTTTTTAAAATGTTCTAGGAAAAGCTGAACGAATTCATAAAACAAAAATATTGGCTTGCCCTCGCTACAATCCTAAACACTGACATGCCTGTAAACAATGTGTTCAATATAGAATTGGTCGATTAGGAAAGAATAGAAAAGTAAAAAAATGTGGGACTGCTTCTAAAAAGCGATCACTAACTGAAAGAAACAAAAAGCAGTCAATGACTTACGAAGAGAAGATTATTTAATAAAATAAGGGTCTTGTTTCAGATGAAATTTATTTCTAAAAAAGAGAATCGGGTGCAGCTATTGAAATAGATCCCGATAGCTATAAACTAACGAGCAAGGATTCAATTACAAAAGCTTCAAAGCTTAAAGCTTAAACTAAAAATTATGATCGTCTTGAAATAAAAGCTTAAAGAAATTATCCTTGAATTACAAAGCAAATATATTAGCTGATAAGGATTATGATAGTACATTACACCAATTTGAAATACGTGATTTTCCTACTCTGTAATTCTCTGAATCTGAGACATTATATTTAATGGGCACTCTGGATCACGCTATCAACTTCAATAAATATATTAATGAACATAGTGATGTAGATAAGAAGGAAATGTTCACCGGATCACCATTCTTCGAGTGTAACTAGCATCGCCTTATGCATACCTCTTTTAGGCATTAAATATCTAAATAGAGTAAAATGACCAAATTTTTCTAGCATAGAAATTATCATTAGGCTTTCAATTCAGATTACGTTTTCAAGCCTTAGATACATAAGAACTCCTAGAATTATTCATACCCAAATGAACTTCTTGGACTGTTAAATATACTCTGTAATGGACCGGTTTATAATGATTTAAGAGCGACTTTCATGCTCTTAGCCGCATCTTATTCTTCAAAGCCTGAAGATATAACCAGTGAATGTTTTTTAAACCCACTGGTTTTTCCACTATGCTAAGTACTTCAATCCTTAGTCTTCAATTTCAAACTTCAACCATTTAAAGTAAATAGGATATTGGAAAAATATATAGAAGAATAGAATTTGGAGATGTTTCCTTCTATCTATAAACTTCATTACTGCAATAGGGATACTTTTTGTGATTACGTATTCGGAGAGAATTCAATCATTGTGGAGCTCATTTACTTTTACAGTGATAATCCTATCCCTAGATCACAATTTGCCGTTGTAAGAGAAAATGAAGATTATTATCTAGTGGCCATGTCGATTAGGAGAGGAATTATACAGATACCCTAAAGATTTGAAGTAGTTAAAGGTAAAGAAGAGCAAATAATTGAAAACCTGATTGATGAGTTATTTGCAAGTGAAGAATTCGATATAGGCCTCAGCAAGCCGTATATGATAAGGTTAGCTACTCAGTGTAACTCTAGGATTAAGAGCCTCCTTAAACTATCTATTAAATTCCTGCGGATTACTAGTATAGACTAAGAGACTTTTATGTCAAATTGTTTAGTTGGTAAATATACAAAGCCTTAACTTTTTATAGTTATAACTTTCAAGAGTTAGATTATTGTGTAGCAGTTATCAGAAGAGGAGAAAAGTATATGATGATACTTATTGACACTATGGCAACCCCAAAGTTAGACAGTTATTCATATTATGAGGATACTCAATATAAATACAACTAAGTTAAGCCCGAAAATAGAGCTAATGTACAAAGTTTCAGGAATAGTAGAGAGAATCTTGCCAAAACACTCAATGGGTAATAGCTATGTAAGAATTTGTGTTTAACTTCCTATAGAAACTTAATGGGAAAAAGTGCAAAAATATATTGATTTCAATTCTCAAGATTATAGTTTAGCATACTGTCTGGACTCGATGATATAATCAGTTCAAATTATGAAAGAATTCAATAAAACATTTGAAGGGAAAAAAACCAACGAGTCTAAGACTATAGAATCTCTTCTTATACAGATATAAAAAACTCTTCGTTAAACCCTTTTTAAAATTGTCCCTTAAGTATTCGAGTCTATATAATCATTGTAAGTTATTCAATTTCCTAACTTTGTGTATAGAAAAGAAAAATTAAATAAGATAGAAGACAATGTTGAAAGAGGATATTCAACTGAATTATGAAATACCATTTGACTTACGATGCAATATCCTCAATGTTTTACTTTGTTCTGAAGAGAGATCATTCAATTCTGCAACATCTAATTTGCTAGACTATTCCAGAACTAAAAGACTAGTTTTACTGAAGATATAATTGATGATGTTGACAGGAGGAAATAATAGTTTGAACAAAATAAAAAAACTGAAAGTTTCCATCAAAGTTCAAAGTTATAGGATCCTTACCATGATTACAAGTACTTGCGCCTGTTTGAGAAATTAACTAAATTGAGGCCTTTGGACAATAGTGCAGTCAAAAACTTGTAGGCAAATCGACCTTACGATGACTACTGTATAGTAAAATTAGAGACTTTTCCTGTAAGCTCTCAGGAACTGAAAAAATGTTACAGCGGCAGCGTGCAAAAGTTCAGCATCTCTAATATTGACTAGCTTTGTTTAACAGTTCAATAATAATACTAATGGAATACTCACAAGCAACTAAAGTAGGAAAACAGCCTGAGCGAATATAATATATTGGGGCAAAGATAGAGATAGCTTTCACTCACATATGCGCATAATGATAATGACCTACTAACTCCATAAAGGAATCGGGTTGATGGTAGCTACACTTTGTAAAATCAATAAAGCTTTTCAGATTCTCAAAGAAAAAGAGATACAAAGCTAAGTTTAAAGCAGCCAAACTAAAGCCAACTTGCAAGCAAATAAACTCTCCAGAACTTGTCATAGATAAAAAATGGACAGGACTCCTCTTCCTCCTCTCTAAAGAAACATAGTGGTGGAGGGATTATGAGTCAGACACCAAAATACAACATTTCTCCATAACAACAATTTAACACGGGTACTCCTTAAATCAATCAATTCTAATCAAACAGTCTTTAACTCACTCCAACTTAGATATAATAGAATCAATTATAAGTTGAACCTTTCAACAAACTCAAGAGTTAGACGCTAATTAAGAAAAAGAGCAAAGCAAAGAAGAAGATGCAAAAGAATAATTAACAGAATGATCATGTGACTAATAATTCGAAAGAGATTAAATTAATTTAATAGATGTTAGGCACCAACACTAAACAAAAAGACCAGATCATTGATCAAAATGATCCTTCAAATAGAATCAACGATTAACATCAGCAAATTGAAGGAGGTGGTTTTGCACTTGACACAAGAGATCAGAAGCAGCATTAAGAGGACTCAGGCAATCAATATGCGATTCATAATGATGATGAAGAAGTAGGAGAAGATTAAAGTGAAGACGAGTATGAACCAAATAGATTTAATCAACAAAGAACTTAGAATTTCAAAGAGAGCGATGCAAGCAAACCCAGGGAGCTCTAAGATTTTGAGAAAGGCAGCTATTTCACTACAAAACTTCCAATCTTTCCTAAAACTGGACTTTATAAATAATCTAAGCAGGATCAAGTGAAAGCATCCCTAGGTCGCCAAAACCAATAATAGAACTCTGGGTTTAAAAAATTTGGTGTAAGTCAAATGTTCCATGATAAATCTGATAATTAATAATTCAATGACTTTGATTTCTAAGCAGGAAATAATCTAAACCTTAATTATATCAATTCTGAAACTGATGAAGTCAAGAACAGGAATTAGACGTTGGTACTTTCAACTGAAGCAACCTAGTCTCACAAAGGGACACCCAAGATACCTTAGTCTCAAAACAAAGCTTCATAATAAAATATGAATCAACCTTAAAAAAATCCTACTAACACCAACTAAGCTAATATCCTACCATTAATTTGAAAGGCGTTTAAAAGCTTTATGAAGATAATTTCCACAAGTTATTTCCCAAGTTTAAGTATATTTGTAGCAAGAATGATTATTTAGTTTTTTAACAAGTTTTAAACCAACTCACTACACTCTCCCACCCTAATTCTCTCTTATATTAATTCTCTCCTCTCTATTTAATTTTCACCAATTTTATCCAAGTTTTAAAAATCCTGGTTTTATTAAGATATTATTAAATTTATTGGATTATTGCCCTATAAATTGCCAGTTTTAAGTACCTACTATAAATTTAATTTAAGTTTGTAAGAAACTTCTCAACCTAAATAATTTAAAAACTATAAGCCCAGCTCTCTTCTAACCCAATTTTCTTCAACTGCCCTAGTTTACCCTACCAACTCAAGATTTCTCTTAGTTCTGGTTTCTAACCTTTAGCCCTGGTTATCGGCTTGAGGACAAATTTTACGTTTTCAAAGGCCAAACTAGACTTTTAGTCTTTTTTAAGTACCTCAACAACTTGTTGTACTAAAATGAAAATTTTGGCAGCATTTCAGGTTTTACTGGTTGACTAATAATTTTTTCAAAAAATTCAGCTATCAGCTTATATTACCTACCTATATCCCTAATTGACCTAAAAGTTGGCTTTAGCCCAGTAGTTGTAGTTAAAAAGTAAAAAATCAAAAACAGTTCAAAGATTGCTAGGCTTACTAAGATCTTAAAGCTAACAGCTATTTAATTAAAATCAAGTTTTAAGTTTAAAAGTCAAGTGATGTTTGTTACAAAGATTTAAAAAACAGCTTTTCAAGAGCAAAAAGTATAAATTAGCTAAAAGTCAAGGGGTACTAAGTCATTGCAACGATTTTAAGCTAAAAGGAACAACTGGGGTTAAAGAGTAAAAATTAAAGCTTGAGTAATAGTGACCACTATTAAAAGTTAAAGATTTGGGTCTCGCATTTAAAGCTTTTTTAATTATCAAAAGTAGATTTTAAGTAACAAGTAAGAACCAAAGTAACAAGTTTAAGAACCCAATTTAATTAGCAAGTTAGAACCCAGTAGTCAACTTAATTGAAAGAACAAAGTAACAGTTTAGATTTAAAACTCCAAGAACCCTTTTAGGAGATTTTTCAAATTTTAAAAAGCTTTAGCTTTAGCTTGCCTGGCCAGGCTTTAAGATAAATTTAAGTAACAAGTAACAGTGATTTTTTAAAAGTAGTTTAAACATTTTAGTAAAGAGAACCCAAGTAACAAAGTAACAGAACCCAAGAAGCATTAACAAAAAACACAAGTAAAAATTATAACAGAACCCAAGTTTGCTGACTTACATTTAATTTGATTCTAGAACTAACAATGAAGGCCTTCATTGGATTTGAACTGCAGATTTTTTAAAGTTGATTAATTTAACTGAGACTAATTTTTTTGTTGGAGATTTTGATTTTTGAAATTTGATTTTGTAAATAAAATAAAGGAGCAAAGTCAAATCATTACGAGGAAACAAATGATATGTTTAGGGTATTTAATTAATTAAGAGCGGCAGTGACATGACTTAAAAGCTACATTTGCTCAAGTACAATCACAGTGTTGCAATCACAGGATGTTTTCAACCTCGCGTTTCGCTAATCAATGTCTGGCATGGTAATTAATTAAAGAATCTGAATCGTATCAAATAAACAAACGATCAGTTTTAAAG
>ARYC01002612.1:0-12754 GCA_000711775.1 Oxytricha trifallax
AGGTTTTGAGAACTGGTTTCAAACTTGAGAGATTGATATCAATTTCTATTGTTAAAGTTCCATATTTTTTAATTTAAATTGGTACGTACTACTTAATTAGGAACACCTCCTAAAATGCTAGTACTCAATTAGGAGCATTAATAAAAGGTAGTACTTAATTAGGAGCACCCTAAATTTAATCATAAATTCACAAAATAACTCCTAAAGCAGTACGTACTTAATTAGGTGCACCTCCTAAATCGGTACGTACTATAATCAACTTATTATTGAAAGTAAAAATGGTTACTTCCTCACCCATATTTAGAGCTGGATCGTCTCTTAATACTAATAATTCTTCTCTTATACTCTAAGAACTTCCCTTGAAACTTGTAGGCTTGGAAAGCTCTTATATAAGCTCTTAGTTATAGAGGCAGTTTTATAATTTTAAATTCAAATTTAAATATGAGCGCTAACATTTTAAGAAAAACACACTTCCATCAAACTAAATGAGACTTACCTTTGGCGTCAATAAAAAGTGTGATAGCTGTCAGATGAACTCTCATAAGGAACTACCAGAGCTATCACTTGAGGTCTCTGTTATTAAAATAGAAATTAATAATAGAAAATAAATGGCAAACAAGTGTGTGGGAGACAGAGAAGAGGAGAAAGGTATGAATGAAATTCCTATACAAACTGAAGAAGTAGAAGTATACTTTTGTGAGAAGTGTGAGAGGGACTTCGCTCATAAATCTAGTTGGTATAGGCATATGAAAGAGCATAGAGAAGCCAAGCCAACAGTATACTTAAAGCACGATAAAATCGACGGAAAGTATGATTGCTTCGAGTGCCATTAGCAGTATACTCATACTAGATATTTAAGGAAGCATCTTTTAAAAACTCACAAGAAAGATTTAGAGATTGAAAAGCATGAAGATGAATTGAAGCTACTTAACAAAATAAAAGCAAGAGAATCTTCGAAAATGGTAGAGCTCGAACAAGCTAGTGAATCAGAATATGTGAGGAAATCACGCAACCTACTAGCATCTGAAATCACAAAGATTATGATTAAAATTCAATATAAAAAGATTCCTGTTCTTGCCTAAGTTGACCTAGACACTTCACTTTAAAGCTAACTTATATTAGAAGACTCCTTTGATAAGAAAGTTATCAATGATCATCAGTATGCATACAAGGTGTATCCCTTCAACTATCTCTCAAGTGATGATAAATATTAGATGGAGTTCACAAATGAGCATCAAGTACTCACTCAAGCAAAGTTTAAAGAGTGCAGTTACTTAATCAAGCTAGATGCTGTTCTCCTAGCAAAGGATCATGTTGCTTTCAGACTTCCACTCTATGAAATGACCCTCAGAAATTTTATTACGGATCAAAGGAATCATAAGAAGCTTGCTTTGATAGCAACTTAAACCTTACAAGGTATAAAAGAGCGACATAAGTTAGGCTTTGTTCATAGAGATTTGAAACCAGAGAATATTATGATAAACTTCTCAACTGTAAGAGTGACAATTATTGACTTCAACAGAGCATTAAGGGTAGAAGTATCAAGACTAGGAAGTGTTATGGGAACTCCAGGCTATTATCCTGAAAGAGAAGACTGGAGAGATGGAGACTATCAATGGGATGTGTGGGCTTTAGCAGCAATAATAATAGAGTGCGAAATGCCTCGCAACGATTACTACTCTAAAAGGTGCGAGAAAGATGCTAAATAAAGAATCAAGTAGTTTATAGACAAAACCAGAGTATCTCAATCAATAAAACATGGCAAAATCAATAATAATAAAACCAAACTCAAGATCAGACATATCTAGAGCAGATAGAGTTGTGGTTAAGTAAGATAAACTTCAGCCTCTCCCACATGACCCAAAAGTGCATTTTGAGTGATTAAATTAAATACATTTACTATAAATTTCACATTAAAACCTATTAATAACCCCAACCCCTAACAAATTACCTACAAATCAAAGCACTTATAAACCTCATTAAGGGGTTTTGGGGTTTTGAATAGTATGATTCATTAATTCCTTATAAGTCCCATTAACTATCTCCACATCTTCATTTTTAAGCATTTTAGCAAACTTCAAACTTAAATACTCCTTTTCATAAGGAGATGTATAAAGATATTCTTAGAATTATTTAACTTTACCATTTTTTATCTTTAGAAATCTTATTTTTGATTTACTAAGGTTGAAGAAGTCAAATTTATCGCAAATATGTTTAAATTAATCTTTGTTACAGTTGATAGTTTTGAAAACTATTTCATTTTGTAGTTAAGTTTACGATAATAAATATGAATTCTATTGATTAGCAGTGTTATTATGAATTTCAAAAAGTGACATTTTGATGTTATAGCAATCTTAATCCTAAGTTAGATGGCCATCAAGGCAATTTATTATGACTATTAGCATTTCAGAAATTGGAGTTCCTTTCAATAATAACACTTATTCTTGATAAGTCAAAGTGCTTATATCTATTGATAATATTTATAATACAAGCACAAATAGCAAAATTAGCTTGAAAAATGTGATGTTCTTATTTGCCATTTTTATGATTAAGTTTTAATTTTAAATTATAAATAAATCTTGTTCATGATTTCAATTGTTTATATCACTATAACTCCTACTGAAATTTGGAGTTCTTGAAATATTCAGCTGCTTAATACTCAATGATCTCCTGCTCCTTAATTTTCTAGTCTCTCTCCCTCTGACTTTTCTCCATTCTATCTATGATCTCATCGAGTATTTCGTTTGTTTTTTCTTGTCTTTTCTTTCTCTCATCAACAACGTGAGCTAGCTCAAGCGATCCACTTGCAAGGCCTTCTTTCACATATTAAGGAATGTAGAATAACACAACATGAGATTCTTCAGGGTTGATCTTTCCATAAACTCTGCATAGCTTTATGAAGTTTTCCTGATTGGCTGGCTCACTATCTGCAAGGGAATTAGTCAGCAGATGTCTTGCCTGTACATGCTCAAGTTTAGTATCGTCTCCAAGAATAACTTCCCAGCAATTTATACATATCCAAATTTTCTTAGCCATTATGTTTTGCTTAGTCTGTGGTGCCTGAAAGTACAAGTTGTTAAAGTTCAAAGATCTCATAAACTCGATAAATTTGCGAAATTATGCCGAATCCAAAGGCACTATAGGGTAAACCAGGGCTTTTCGCATATAGGGACCTTTCACATATTGGTATTACTTTCTAATGTGAGAGGGTAGTTCATTGTCCAAAGCTAAACTTTATAAATAGCTTTAATTATCCTAAGTAAATTATCCTTATTTTTCCATGAAATTGCTATTTTAAATTAAAAATATTCAAGAAAAGCAGTTGGATTTTTATACTGAGAGTAGAAATTGAATATCCAAAATAAAAACCATAAATAATTTGTCTAATTTATTTTATAAATAGTGATTAATTAATTTGATAAATGAGCTATTTTAGAATAAAAGCAGAATATGCATCTGCTGGAGAACTTGAAACTGCAATACCATTGAAGCAAAAGCTGAGAAGTTTCTCAATTAGAAAAGATTTTAAAACCTAAAGATTAAAAACAAATTTGAATATTCACTCTGGTCATGATTCACAGATAAACCTAATTATAATTTTGCCTATTTTTAATTCTTTGAGAAATTAAAGTAAATTTTGAACTGGAAATTATGCCATTCTTTGCTAAATTTATTTCTTATCTACTTTATCTGTAATTTATCCTTTCGATATTTCTAATAAAATATTGTGTTTAAGTTTATACATTCCTTCAAACGACTACAATGACAATTTAGTTATAATAAACAGCCAGTCTACAAATCACTAAACTTTTAGCAATAAACGATCAATCAGCGTTAAGAGGTCAGAAATGATTTCTAGAAACACGATAAGACCTACTCAAGATTAAACCAGAAACTAGTCAATTTTGAATATTTAAACTCTAAATACTGGATCTGAACTTACATTGCTAAATTTAAATGAAAACTAAAGAATTATTGAGCATTAATAGCGATAGTATGAAATTGATAAACATTTAATTAAATTATATATATATATATTTATTAAAACCATCAAAAAGTGCCTTTAAAACTTTGTTTAATTTGGAGGAATATGACTCATTTTAAATTGAAAAATAGGGGAGGTAAAACATGAAATAAACTCCAATATTGATATCTAAAAACAGGAGTAGAGCCTAATCATTTTCAAAACAAAATAGGACTTAGGGAAAAACTTAAGATTCAAGTGAGTATTATGGATAATAAGAATTAACTTCAGCTACTGTTGATTTTACAATTTAAATGCTATGAATTTATTACAATTAAGTTATTTGATTAAATTAAAACCACATCTAGCAAAGAATCTAAGCATAGATAAGGAAATAACTTTAATTATTATAATATCTAATCATATTTATTTATGTGTTTTAACTTCAAAACAGAGAGGACAGCATTTAAAACACATTATCAATAAATTATTTAAACTTAATAAAGCAATAAACCTTCAAAATTAAATGAGAATCTCTTAATGGCAGATATTGCAATCAAATTACTTGGCAGAGTCAAATAATAAAGAACTTTACTGCAAGATTTTCAAGTGAAAAATTCAGACATTAAGATTTAAGAATAATCATCTTGTCAGAAAAATTAATGGAACGTTAAATCTGATTAGCAATAATTAAAGAATATTGGTCATGAGGACAATTTAAATCTGAATTTAGATCAATAGGAATATATGCCAAAATATATCTATGATGAATAAAGCTAGGATATCTACCCCGAAGACATATAAGAAGAAAATCTGGAATATAACATAGTTAAAAGACCTTAAACCCCTATTAAATTAACTTAGAGCAGCTAAAAATAACTCCCTAAATATAGAAGAAAAAGTAAAGACCAGCTGCTTTTGAACTAATTTGTGATTGATTCTGATAAATTTAGGCAATTCTTAGAGTATAAATCAAGCAGAAATGATTTTAGAAAACCTAATGAAACATTTTACTAATAAATGGGAGATCTAAATCCTTATTCTAAACGCAACTCAAGACCTCAGACTGCTTCTACAAATTAATATCTCTCGTTTATACAGTAAAAAGCTTCAAATTTAAAGCTGTTTAATAACTCTCCAAGTAAATCGAAATTGTCATGTAGCAACTTATCTTATAATTTAAGATAGAAATCTCAAAACCCCATTATTATTAATTGATTAGTATATTTTCCATTTATTCTCTTCTCAAGAAAATATAGTTTTAAAATTTCAAATATTCTTGTATTTATTTAATTTATTTTCCTTTAAACCCCTTAAAGCCAATTGAACAGGCCATATTTGACATTCCTCTCTGGGACATAAAAAACAAATAATTAGCTCTTGAACAACTAAAATCTCGCAGAGAGGACCTAAAATTTTAAACTTACTTAGGTCAGGTCGAAAAAGTGAATGAAATCAAGGATTATCTGTGGAACCACAAAAATCTATTGAAAAGAGAGCAAATCATGAAATTGGCTATTCTAATTGATAGAATGAGCGGAAATATAAAACGAGTGGAGCGAGATGTTGATGTGTTGGGGAATAATCAAAAGAATGCCAGGAGAAGTAGAAGGAATAAGACAGTATAATAAAACTTAGTATATTATTTATTATATTTAGTTTTTATAATTTTAATGTCAATGATTTAGAGGTCGTGATAGAGGACAGTGATAAGGAGTATTGATTTGAATTTATTTGATTAACAATTATAAAAATTAGTAAAATAGTAATCAGAATTATTATAGGAAATTGATAAAAATAAAATTATAGTAAAATGATGTCTTAATGTGGGTTGTGGAGATGCTGTTATTTAATAAAATATTTAATTTACAAAAACATATCTAAAAAATGAATTATATATTTCAGCAATTATATTATTAGCAAGTGTCACAACGTCAGAAGCTTGAGAGATCAAGAGAAACTGGAATAAGTGAAGAATAAGAAAATAAGTATTACCAAATGAAGTAAAATCAAATTAGAGGTTAATACTCATGATAAATCTGTGACAATTTTCTATTTCAGCTACCCTTTACACGAATAATTATTATTTAAGTTAATTTAAAACTATGTATATTTAAATATTTATCCTAGACAATTTTTCATAAATCATTAATGCAATCATTTTAATATGAATTCTAGTGTCTATTATTCAATCCAAAATTTAAGCTTCTAAATCATTGCTATTATCAGAGTATCCATAGCTTGATACCATATCATCCTTTTATTAATCTACATCATTGAAATTGTTATCTTTATTTATTAACCTATTTTTTCGATTACCTTCACTATCAATACTATCATTTCTCTCATGATAAAAAGTGAAGATTTTGATTTTGTCTGGTTCTGCATCAATATCTTACTTTATCATTTTATTATCTTATAAGTTATGATGATTTAAATCTTCAATTATTTGTTCTATGTCTTCCTAGTCGTTAGTAATGTTTTGGATTAAATTTATGTTATAAAAGCATAAATTGGGAAGTTAAATATTTTTAGTTTTCAAATTGTTTAAATCTATATTAAAAAACACAAATCACATCAATTAAAGATTGAGTTGTCAATATAATTATGGACAATGAGGGAATTCTCACTTTATTCGAATAATTTATTATGCTTTATTTCTTTTAGAGCAGTTGGAATGACTGCCTATGATCTAGATTGAATTAATTGCTATTATCCTTTATGCTTATTTATATGTTGATTGTTCTTTCTTATTTCTTAATCTTTACTATCATCATTCAATATAAAATAAATACTACAATATAAAAATGGATTCATAAATTTAATTAATGTAAATAAAATGAAATATTTAAATTTAAATTTAAAAAAATAAATTAAAAGTATACAAAATAATTTTAATTTATATATAAATAGTAAGTTTTATAAAATATCCTTTTTATTGTTCTGGAGATATTTCTCAAAGAAAGTATTGGTTCCATTGAAGTTGAAGTTTACAGACATATTATAATTAGAGAGACTAGTGTTATTTTATAGATCAATATTATCATTAATTATGTTTTCGATATCTTTTGAGTCATTTCTTGTGTTTTATAGTCTTTCTTTCATAATCAAGTTGTTGCTATTTTAAAGATTATTTTAAATTTAATAGTCATTTTAATAGTTCATTGGCATTATTTAGGGTAGATATTGACCACTTGGGGTTTGTAGCTTTAAGCTTACAAATTAATAATTTCTATAAAATATATAAGAATTCAAAGTATTATAGGATCAGAGATTAATTGCTAGGATTCCTATTCATTATAAACCTCTCAGGAGAAAAGTTTCTCTAATATTAATCATTAGTAGTATTTTACTTCTTTTCTTAAATCTTTTTCATTAATTTCTTAATTCTTCCCTCGTCCTTATTTTGACTTTTGCTAAGTTTATATTTTTCATATTTGAATGAATCTACGTACATTTTGTATCTTTGTTTTTCAGTGGTGTTTAAGTTCGAGTGAGATCTTTTCTGATTCTTGTTACTTGCCTTACTTTTCGTTAAATTAAATTAAATATTAAATTTTCGTATATAAATTAATTACTAATAAAAGAAAATTCGTAGTTCCAAAACTCAAAAATTACTAATTAGAATTGTTTTTTGGAGATTTAGAATGCTTGCTCGAATCAAAAGATAAATTTTAAGATTGAGGTAAATACTTTATAATAAAATTTATAGGTCATAAACACATTAAATCTATTTTATAGAATATGATTTAGTTTATCTTCTCAATATTGTTATTATGATTTTTACTCTCTAAAAATTGCTTCTTCATCTTATCCTCTAATTACTTCTTCTTATTATGAATACTTTTAAGCTTATTTTTAAGAGCTATTTCCAAAACATCTTCTATCCCCTCTTTTTATGTATTAGTTTAATTTTTCTGTATATTCTACTAATTGACCTTACTAAACCCAATCATACTCTAGGATTGACTTTTGGTAATTTTGATCTTGGATTTCTCCTTTTGTAACAAACTTTGAATGCTCTTAGACCTTGGAGGTTTCTAGAGATGATTAGTATTTTACGATTCTGACCTCTTCATGCCTTTTAATTACAAGTCTTCATATTCATAAGGGTTTTAAAGGGTATTATTATTATTGTCTTAAGTTGATTGATTTAGTTAAGATTAGGAAAGATCAAGCTTATTTTTGTTTAAGTTAAGTACGGAGTTTTGTTTTAAAAGTGATTGAGATTTTTGTTTCTCAATTGATTATAGAATAGTTGATTCATCGTGAATTTTTGATAAGCTTAAGTCTCTCTTAAGAGATTTTCTAGAGTGCGCCTTTCTTAATGGCAGGTTTTATTTTAAAATAACATAAATAATTTTGCTTGTCCTTTGGCGTTGTAGATGAAGTAATATTTTGAGAAGGTTGCTAATTTTATTTCAATTCTTAATCAAGAACATCTTTAAAGTCAAAAATAGTTAATCCTTCTTCAATCTTTCAATTTTAAATTTGAGCTATCAAATGATGAGGTTCTTGCTAGAATACAATATCTTCGTTCTCTTGGACTCCATTCTCTGAATCGAGCCTTTAACTAATAAAATCTTATTTGTCTTGCAATGGCTTTATATAAGCTTATTGAAAGTCTACAATCACGTCGTTTTGACAAGCCTCTTCAGAATCTAACTAAATATCTTACTACAAATCTGAAACCTCCTCTAGAGAAGATATATATGAAGTGTCACTTTGTTAAGATGATATTAAGTTTTAATTTTAAATTGCAGCTTAAGTTTTGTATTCAAAGCTATTAATTTCATCAAGAGAGTCAATATCACTCACGCTTAATACTTTCTAATTTAGAAAGTTTTGAGTTTTACTTAGCTTGTGTGGTATCATAGTATCTTCAAAATTAATTGGATTTGAACTTCTTCCTTAATTTTAAGATCTTGTGGTAATCTTAACTTCTTCAAGTTTATCGAAGTCCTAAAAGCTTGCATCCGAAAAAGGCTTAAAAGATTAGGTAAGTTTCTTTTAGTAAGTTTATTCATTATTCTAAATTACTTAACTTGGCGAAGCTATGAGTTCAGATTTATTTGATCTTTCTGAGATAAGCTTTGGGAAAAATAAATCATTTTTATCTTGCACTAAGGGAGTCAGCGAAAAAATGTTTTCCTAATTTTCTTAAATATCAAAATTAAAGTCATGAGTCTTTGAAAATTTTAAAGGAAAGTCAATTTGAACAGTTGGCTATTTTTCTGACTAATTTAAACTCATAAAATCAGAGTTTAATTTTTATCTTAACTTTTAATGTTTAGTCCTGAATTTTGACATTATACTTTGAATCACAGATGTCCTACCAGCTGATTTGCTTTAATCGCTGTCTCTTGAGGGTACTAAAGATGCTTCATCTTTTGAATAAACTTCCTCAATTTTATCAAGCACTTGAATTTTTCTTTTATAGTCCAATCTCTTAAGAAACTTATCGAAATTCATAGAGTTTTACTATTACTACAGCTTGATATTCTTTCTTTTCTCCTCTAAAAGTCTAATTTTATTCAATCTATCTTACTCCCTCACTTCCTTTTCATGCTTAATTTCTTCTTCTAATAATATACCAGCACCATCTTCTATTATTTTATCTTTAACCTTGGTTATGAATTCTAAACTTTTTTCGTCATTTTTTCCTATATTTTTAATGATTTTAAGAGCACATTTCGGTCCATAAGTTTGCTCTATGAAATTTAATTAAACGATCTCAAAAAGCAGAAGTTTTTGATTGTCACTTAAGTCACTTAGGTACTTCTAGCAATTTTATTTGGGTAATAATTTTACTTCCTCTTGAGTTAGAATCGATCTTTCTTTAAGAAAAAATGCATTTCTAAAGATATCAGAGATTATTTCAGTCTAATGAGAAAATCCCTTTCCTTTTTTAACCTCATAATTTTAAACCCAAGAACCATTTTGTTTAAATGACTTTTAATCTTTGTCATTATCTTTCAAGATCATGCTTGCAGTCTGATCAATCTCAAAAACATTTGATTAATTTACGGCCATCGTATCATTATTCTGAAATTCCAGAACTTAGCTTCCTACCTCAAAATCTATCCTCTATCTACTACTATGCATTTGCCTCATTGTATTTTATTAGATATCATATTTATCATGAGGTTTTTTCATTTGAATAATTGCTATCACTACTAGATAAATTTATCTTGTTATTAATATCTCAAGAAAAGGAGTTATCATAAAAACTATAATTGTGGCGTATTTAACCTCATATTGCATTTGAAATAGTTGATACACACAAATTGAGAAGCCAAGACATGTGAAACATATAATGAAAAACAATTTAGCCAGAAATTTAGGTGATTGCTAGTTGAGTTATTTATTAGGTTCGTAACTTTTATCCTATGCCATTTAGGTGAGCAAAATTGAGTTTTAAGCAAAGATTTTTATCAGTTAAGATTGATAAGAGTTTGTTAAATATCGTTTACAGTAGAATGTTATTATAATTAAGAGTGGAGGCTGTATAAAACATATTAATATAACTGAAGCTATTATGAGATCCAGAACACTACCAGAGTACTAAATCTTAAAATTATAATGACAGTAATAGAATTTAATAATTCAAAGTAATTTAAGAAGTTATATTAGCGATTGACATGATAACACAATCAAAAAGCCATATACAAAGCAAGTTCAACAAAATAGTGAAGATGTTTAAAGATTGTTTAATTTTCAGTAATTTGAGCTTTCTCTTAGATTTCTTAATTTTCTGAACCTTATTTCTCAGAAATTTTCTGAAGCAGTATATGGGATAGTTATAGACTTTTACTATCCTCCAAAATGAGATGAAGAATGATTCATCATTTGTATTATTGATAATTTAAGTTATTCTCTTGTGATATAATCTCTCTAATTTTTATCTTTATCTGCTCTCAATGTCTTATTATATTTGGTTCTAGGCTATTCTATATATTTTAACACCTTTTAAATTAAAAATATTTACTATAATAACATTATTTTTATTTTTACTATTGCTTGATTTCCCTAATTTTTACCGCTTATATATAACCCCTCTTAATCAAATTATTTTTAACCCATCGTTTCTATCTCATTTTACTGAAATATCTAAAAATTCCTAATGTAATTTATATCTACTCCTTGAAATAAAATTTCTAATTTAGTCTGGATTCGCATTATTTTACTGATAAATTTGCTTCCATAAACGAAAGTAAGTATTATTAAGAGAAAAGTTGTCATTACTGCAACTGCAACCACTAAACATTTGATAAAAATAAGTTATATAATATTGGAATATACGGTGTGAGATAAAAAGGTTTTAGGGGTTTTATTTTAAGAAGATTATTCTTATCATATACTTTTAAGTTACTTACATAATATATTCAGTTTCGTTGATTCAAAACCCCAAAACCCTTTCAGTAGTTTGATTGAGTTTTTGATTGATAAAAGTAGACTATTAGTGCATACTTTATTAGGGTTTTAATAGGGTTTATGTAGGGGTTTAATGTTTAAATATTAGTAATTTAAGTGAGTATATGCGAGGTATGGGGTCAGTTAATAACAATGAGTATATAGATTTATTGTTTAAGTTGCGATATGGATGTGATGAATATAGTGAATAACTCAAGCCTGTTCTGAATTATACGTCTATAGCAAGGCTACTCCATAAATCTCCAGCAACTGTGAGGTCTCACTGTCTATCAGCATTGAATTTAAAGAGATAGCATCTTAATTCTAAGCCTAAGAGACCCTTAAAATTTTAGCAGCATCATATTGAATATCTTATTAATGATAAGACTCTTAAATACTGGGCTCATTTCTCTCTAGCTTAGAGGCTGTGATGTTTCATCGCCAATTTCCTGAGCTTCACATCTCTGCTTAATCTATAGCGAACATATATAAAAAGAGTGGGATATCTTACAAGACAGTCAATCGCATTAAGAGAGTGATTGACTTTAATGTTCCATTTTATAAGGATAATTTAAATTATATATTCGATAATGCAAAGGGCTTAAAAGCATAATATAAAGTTCATACACGCTGATGAGGCAGTATTCACCTTTAATACCTCATATCAAGGTCTTGGTATAAGAGGTACAGCAACATTGAAGTATATGATTAAAAAGTTAAGGTTTAAACTCATGCAATACTTGGTGGAATAAGTGAAGATAGTGGCCTCGAGACTTAGGTTATTCACCCTCGTTCTATAAAGACTGAATAATATATTAAATTCTTGCAATAACTGAGAGATAAGTACGCTGACTAATAAATTATTCTATTCGTTGATAACTTGTCAGTTCATAAAACTAAAGACTCAAGGAAGGAATATGAAAGGCTAAATATAACACCTGTATTTAATGTTCCTTACAGCCCTTAGTTCAATGGAATTGAATTATATTGGGGGTTATTGAAAGGTCATTATAAGAAATTGCTGCTCTACCATCCGATGCATGATTTAAAGTAGATACAGTCGATTTTATTAAGAGTGCTGCTAAGAGAGTCAGCGATGAGAAAGCTAAAGTATGCGCAAGAGAAGGGAGATTTTGTGTATATAAATAAGTTTTAAATTTAAATGAATGAATAAGTTCACATATTAAATTTGCCCGTAAAGGGATTTGGCTTCTCTTTCTTTTCTTCCTCATAGGGCTTGCTAGGGCCTATGTTTCTTCTCTTAGTGCCAGCTCCTGCATCTATGTTCATCTCTTCTGGCTTTTATAAATCTTTGAAGAGCCTCTTACTCAATTCATGTTTTACTTGAGACTTCTCTCTCTCTGTTTAATTTGCTGC
>ARYC01002613.1:0-70263 GCA_000711775.1 Oxytricha trifallax
TATGTTCATAGAGACTTAAAGCCAGAGAATATCATGATGAACTTTCAGCCTCTTAGAGTATGTATTATTGACTTCAAGAGAGCTCAAAGAGTGCAAGCCTCTGCATAAGGAATGTATACGGTACTCCTGGATATTTCCCAGAGAGAGAGGATTGGAGAGATGGAGACACTTAATGGGATATCTGGGCTCTAGCAGTTATAATAATAGAGAGCGACATGCCAAGAAACGATTACTTTAGCTGCAGACGTGAGGTAGATTCTAAGCAGAGAATCAAGCAATATCTCGATAAAAATAAAATAAATGGAGGTACCAGAGAACTTGCATACTCAACTATTATCAAGCCAAGCTAAGAGAATTAACAAACAATAGAAACAATTAAACATCATCTTAGAAAGATAAAATTCAGAGAACTGCCACATGACTATAAGCTTATGTTTGTGTGAAATATTTTAAAAACTCGCTTTTTATACTCACTTAAATTACTAATATTTAAACATTAAACCCCTACATAAACCCTATTAAAACCCTAATAAAGTATGCACTAATAGTCTACTTTTAATAATCAAAGGCTCAATCAAATTACTGAAAGGGTTTTGGGGTTTTGAATCTACTCTATTGAATTCTTATTGACAGAATTGAGATCCATAAGGCATCCCTCCGCACACATAGGGCAAAAGAACAAACAACTAAAGGAAAGGATAGAAACCTAGGGAGATTTCCAAGTTAAAGATTCATTTGATCAATATCATTGTTTCAATTACCAAGGATATATGCTCAGGAACTCGCTGTAGTCCCCGAAAACTTTTAGTTTCATTATCTCGGCTCCTAAGTTTCTGATTCGGAAATTCCATCTCCTGGCTTTTTTCAATGTTGGATCGAATGGAACCCTTGGCATCTCCCCATTCAATTTTTACCGTGATTTTATTTGAAATACTGTTTTTGAAAAATAAATGTCGAGATGCCCAATCATGATAAATCTGAAAAATAAATTAAAAATCAAATTTAAGCTTAAAAATTAATAATAATAGCAATAATTAATTCAATCTATAAAAAAAACGTTTCATCTTCCACGTCAACCTCATCTTCATATTCTTCATCACCAATATTTACATCTTGTGCCCCACTATCTGCGGCTTCCTGACCTCCCTGTCCGTTGACGCCCTTATTCTTATCAAGCGCAGCCCCTGTAAAAATAAAATGTTTGATATCATTTTCTTTACTTGTTAAATGACATTGCACTTTCTGATCAGACATTTTTTCATTTTTTAATATATTTGATGAATTTATAAATTAAATTCACTTTATTTGAAAAATTTCATCCAGCCTCCAGTTGAATAATTCAAGGGTTGGAGGAGAAACTCTTAAATGAGGTTGTTATTGAACATGGTGAGCCAGAGATGTGCAGAGAAGTTACGATGACGATGAGCAGCCAGATGATTCTTAAGCTTATAAGTAAGAAGCAGGCGCTGATTAAGCAATTTCTGATGTGGGTGAGATAAAGAGATGTACGAATAATTATCCTTGTTAAAGCATTATTACTCGTAATGCAAGAAAGGCAATAATAAAAATAACAATATCTAGGTGCATTAGGCTTAGATCAATCACATTTCACTGACTTTATTAACAAAACATTCGTGTGACAACTAACTGCTGAACCTATCTTAGATTTTGACATTAACGATTTTTACTTTTTGATCAATAGGACTGGCACTCAACTAATAAATTATTACGGGAAACAAAATAAGACAGAGGAGCATAAGAAGCAGGAATGATTTCGTGAAACTTAGATATAGCAAATAAACTTTTTATTTAAATTGTATTATTAATGAAGTAAATTATAAAATAAGATTTCTCCAAATTTTCAAATACTTTTTTTAAATATTTTTATCTGTCCATAAAATTTCAAATAAACTATTTAAATGTTTTATTGAACTTTTTAAATAACAGACAGATTTATAAAAAATTATTGGAAAAGCAACATATTTACAAAAGATATTTTTTTATAAGAAGTTTATTTAATATTTAAATAAGAAAAAAATTTTAATGTTCATTTCACAGTTAATTAAAAAAAAATTTCAAATTGTTTTGATTGAAAATTCCTCATAAACTTTATGTATTTGGAAAAAATTTTAAATATTCAGGCAATTGTTAGAATTAATACAGTGATTTAATTTCATCATTTATAATATTTAAATAAATTTTGCTTTATTTATTCACTTCATATTTCTAATGTAAGGCAATCGAGAAAAGTTGTCGAGCTTTTGTCGATTGCCTTACATTTCATAATAAAGTTTAGTTTGTTGATTATTTTATTTAGATTAGGTAAACGTGTACTCTTTGTTTTTTTATATAAAGTTATTCACATTTTTGTATATGAGTAAATGTTATTTCACTTAGACTTAATAGTCCCAACTTTTTAACTTTAAATTTATTAAACTTATTTAATTATAATTCATACTTATTTAATGAGAGATGCTTAAAATATAAGGTATTAGTATAATAGTAATTACAATCTAATAAATTAAAATATAGTACATTCAATATATTTAAACTTTTTTGCAAAAAGAACTAAAGTTTATTCAGCATATGAGTATGATTATTTATGAATAAATTGTAAATAACTTATAAATTATATTATGATTTATAAAGCTTAATAATTTAGTAAATTTTTATATTCTAAAAAGTTAAGAAAACTTAATATATATCATATAATTTGATATTATCTTTATTAATATTTTTTAATTTATTCAACTGTTCTTAAATATATACTATAAAATTGCATAACTTATAATCACTATATTAATTAATCAAGTCACCTATTTTTTTGAAAATTTTACCAATTTCACTAAAACACAAATTCAGTTTAGATCCTTCTTCAACATTATCAAGGATTTTCTTGATTTATTTAAAATATTATCCTCTAAAGCAATGTCAATAAATACTTTAATTGGGCGGGGGAATTTAAACTAAATCAATTCCATTTAAACCTTTTAGATATTAAATTGCAATATTTGTAATAATATCACTTAAAAAAATTAAAGCAACAAATATATTTTATAAAAATAAATTTAGGAGATAGTTAATGTTAACATAAGTGAGTTATTTTAGATATTCAAATTATATTATATAAATCATTGTATGTGATAATAATCTTTTGTGTTATAGAGTTTACATCAATACTTTCGAATTAAATTTTGAAAAAAAAATATAAAAAAGGATTAGAAGACAATTTTGAAAAATATTAAAATCTAAAATTCTAAATAGTTTATTAATCTGTGTAAACAATTTATTGTTAAAACTTTATTTAAAAAATTGATATTGCTTATGTTCTTTTGTAGAAACTTAAGAATTTTAAAAATAATTATTATATATTTGGGTAAGACTTCTTGAATAGAATAATAAGCAGACACTTTAAATTGAAATATTTTAATGAAATATCTATCATATATTGCAATGAGAATAATAAATCACTTTTATTTAAAAATTCATAAAACATAAATCTAACTTAAGTTACTAATTATTGCAAAATATAAGCTATTTTTGTCATGAAAATAAAATCATGGTTTTGCTAATATTCAAATATCTAAAAAAGAGTTCAAATTTTATATTACTATTGAAAAATTTGGTATTTTATTCATATGTCTCAGCCTAATAATTTGATTTATCTCAATTAATCACGTATGATAATCACCACTTATACTTCTTATTTTGAAATATTTCCATTTTTCTCTTAATCTAAAATTAACGAATCGATTATTTAAGGAGAATTTCTATTTTACAATTAAGTATTTCTAGGGTTTGGCTTGTTTTGGGGCAAAATGTTTTATATAACATTAATAATTTAAAAATTCTCTACATTATTGTTTCTTCACATTTCCTTGCCTATTGAGAGAAAGTTATGAATTCTCTCAAATTGATATTTTAACTTATTGCAAAATAAAAAAATAAAAGAAACACATCTATTCTTTAAAATTTTTTGCTGATTTTCTCTGCTTACTTCAAATCAAACATGATAATAAAATTAAAATGCTTAGTAATATGTTTGTTAAATTTAAACAAACATATAAAACTGTAAATACCTCCATTTGGCTATAGAAATGAGTAAAAGTATTCTTGAAAAAATACTAATTTAAAACATCATGCAAGTCATGATGGAAAATAGGCCGTGAAAAGAATTGGTAGTAAGTACTATGCAAACGTACAGTTTTATTTTAGGCAGTCTTGTATCTACGAAATCAGCTGAGAATTAATCCTACTAAAGCTATCCATAATTAAGGTTAGTCGGCAAGCCAAATAAATCTTTTAGATGATAAAGGGTATTAAGTAAATTTTTTATAATCTTTAATAGTCCTCAATATTATTTAGTAAATGAAGTTTGGTAGTAAAGATCAAATTACTAATTTAAAATTATTTAAATATAATTGGCCTAATTTATTAATGTTTAATACAATTCTTAAATTCATTTTTCGATTTTTTTTCAAAACAAATAGCAAAATCAAATAATATATCTTTTATTTTAGCCAAAATTATAATTTAATTTTAGCCAGTTATTCCTAAATGCTAATTTGATTGCTCTTTACTTCAGTGTCTTTACATAAATCATAGTGTTTATTACTTAACAAAAAAATTATTTCTTATATAAATTGTACTTGCTTTAAATCCTATTTAAATTTAATTAAAAAATTTTTTTTCATACTTTAAAAAAGTTTTAAAGTATAAATTAGGTGAGAAAACTATTTGAACAATCTTCATTTCAGTTTTATATAAGTTAAATAATAAACAGCTTCATGTCGAATAAATTTTGAGTGGCTCTATATTAGTTCTAATGAATATTATTAAAATGGATTTAAACTAATTTGCTTAACACAGAAGGAATCACTAATTTATTTTTAGTCAAAGCATAGTTAGGATTTTATAATGAGTTAACGGCCTTAACTGTTTAGATTTGATAATTTCAAATTCTTCTACATTATAAAAATAAATTATTGTCATTCCTTCTCATGAATTTTTGAGTTAAATTTAGACGAAAGTGTTCGCTACATCAAGCAAGATATTTTCTTCGTAGGGGTAATTAGACAATATTTTTTAGATTTAAAACAAAAATTATTAAGAAATTTATACTCTTAAAATTAGATTGAGATAAAATATGCTCATCGCTCAAGAAATCACTTAATAAATCTAAAACCAAAATCCCCTATTTAATTTGATTGAGCTTTTTAGTGATAAAAGTATTCTATATAGGCATACTTTTTTGGGGCTTTAAAAGGGCTTATGTAGGGGTTTATGATTTAGATATTTGTAATTTAAGTGAAAATTACAAGCGAGATTTAAATTTTCTCACGCTTATATTAGCTTTGGGTTATGTTAAATTACTATGATTTTAATGGATTTAATTTTTCTTTTTTGATATATTGATTGATGTTTAATTTTTTTGCTTGGCTTTATCTTAGTTGATCAAGCAAACTCTTAATGACTTTATTAATTTTATTATACTTATCAAGGTGTTGCGAGATTCTTTGCATAGAATTATGAAAAATAAGTGAAAGACTATAAATTAAAATGAAAACTTATTAGACTTAGAAGTATTAGTATTGATACTTACAAAAATTAAATAAAGAAACTGCTAATTCATCTTTCCAATCTACTTCATACTTTGCTCAATCTAGCCATACATCCTCTGTTTTTCCCATCTTTTTCCAGTGTTCTTTGGACTTTCGGTCTACTGACGCGCCACTCTTTTTTTGATTAATATTGCTGAAATATAAATTCTAGATATACTTTTTGTAACTTAAAAATATTATCGAATGATCACCATCTCTAAGTTTGCATTTATTTTAATCTTTTTATTTTATCAATTTCATATTATTTATAATGAATGTCTCTCACTCAGGCAGCTAAAGTTATCCTTACTTGGTATATCTATTCAATTATTATTACTGCTTTCGTCCATTGATAACATGCAGTGTTTTCTTTTATAATATTTTCTCTCACTGGTGATTATTCAGCCAGAAGTGCTTAATACATTTCCTAATGCTTAGGCTTGCATTCTTTGTGGTCGAAATCGATACTATTAACAGTTTAGTCAAGGGTGATATTTTCTGACTTCAAATTAAAATGAACGTAGATGAGCTTGTGAAACTCTTAAACTCGTAAACAATCCGCTTCACTATCTAGGCAATTTATCTATTATCAAAAAAGAATTCTCTGTTTTTAATTTGTAGTATAAAAAGCTTAAAGCTTAAAACTCATTTGAAAATTTAATTCTGAACTTATTATAATCAAGGAAGTAATTGAAAGAATAAATCTTTAAAAAATACATGTCATGAGTGATGGATCTCATTTATATTTTATCCTCAAGAGTGAGATATCTTTAAAGAAAGGATCTATATCAATAATCTTTAAGGTTGAGATCTTCATCAAATTAATTTTCTATTATTTTATTGATTTCTTATACTTGGAAGTTAATTTCTGCATTCTTTTTTTTTTATTTGCTTCTTACTCTTAACTATATGAGGAAGACTCAACTGGGTTTCTTGATCTTCTATTTTAAAAGAATCTTTTTCCTGTCTCTTCATAAATGAAAAAACTTTGATTGTGCTTTTTTTTGAAAATCTCTTTAAGGTCTCATGTAAGAGAATACAGTTTCTCACAGAACTCACAGATATACATCCAATCCTTCTTTTAATGCATGAGAAATTGCCATGGGATGTTATTGTGTATATCCCTAATATAATTCTTCATAGTTTCCTTGCAGAGGAATATATTATTGCATTCTTTACATTAATAAACTTTAATTTTTAAAATTTAAAGCTCAATGGAGGATCATTTAATCTCCTCCTCAACTTGCCTACCTCTTTGACTAATTCCTGCTTATTCTATATTTGAATCTTAAAACTAGACTTTTCAAAACTATAATAAGTAAGCTACCAATAAGTGCAGACGTCTCTGGTCTTAACCCTTTTTGGTTGCTTGAATGGTAATTATTATTTTCTTGCTCCAAGTAAGGTTGCTCTTCTTAAAATTTCAGTGACCATTTATTTTGCTAATAAATTTAAATATATAATGAAAAATATCTTTTAAAAGAATATCAGACACTCTGGTATATTTAGAGATGAAAAAAATATAACTATTATATTAAAGTTTTTAAAATGGTATATTTATAAGAATAATAAAAAATGCTCATGTTTCGCTCGGAGACTCCTTAAGAAATGTTTGAATTTAATATGCAGGACATCCTATCTGAAGATTTTATAAAATCTGAATTCTATCTATGAAACTTGTAAGAAGTTTTTAATTCTTTTCGCATACCTTTTCAAGGCTTGCTTTGTCTTGCTTTTTTAGAATAGAGAATTTAATTAAATTTTGATGGATATGCTTATTTGAATATTCTTCAAACTTCTTGAAAATGGAGGCAAAATGTAATCTTTGAATAATCCAATGAAGAGAATTTAATCTCAAGATTAAATAGGAAAACTTTCGAAATAAAGAAGACTTTTACAGATATTTGGTCTTGCAATTTAATTTTTCTTCATTAACAGTCTTAACAACCATAGTTAGTCTATTCTTTCCTGCTTTGTAGGGAACTTAAATCTCATTCTTAAAAGCTTTACAAAGTGAAGAGAAAAAATAAAAAAGTGCAATGAAATCAAGATAATTTAGATTCTTAACCTCTCAAAATTTCAGTAACAAGTCTTTTTGATGATGCCATGAGAGACCAAGATGTTACTTTTTTCTTCTAATAAGTTGCCAGAGAGAAGCTTCTTTTCTGGCGTTCTTGAACTCTGAAATCTGAGTAATTAAATGAAATTAATTATCAATTTAACGAGAAATGCTTAAGAATATCTTCTAGAGAGAAAGATAAAAATGGAATTTAGATCAGAGATACCTATGCTGTAAGAATTAAAGGAAGAACACTAATTAATCTCAATAAAGCTAAGACTTCTAACTTTATAAAAAACTTGGCCTTACTATATATTTTATGAAGGAGCGCAGTAAATTAAACCGAGAGAGAAAATCTTAAGTAAAACATTAATTAAGCAAGATACTTTTCAAAGATAATGATATTTATGAATTTAAATACAAAATCTCGCTCTAAACGGAAAAACACTTGCCCTAGAAAGTTATAAAAAGAAGAAAGAAAGATGCCAGATATCTCTAAGATTTAATTTGATATCCAAATTATTTATTTGTTTAAATCTAGAATTTATTTACTTACATAAAATCTCCCTCTCTAGCACACACTATTTACCTATATTTAATTCATGAATAAAGTGATTGAACAGAAGCTTCTTATAATAACCACAAAATAAAGCTCTATTCCATTGAATTAAGGTCTGTAGCCAACATTAAATACAATTATCATGTTTTGCTTTTCACATTCATTCCTTGATTCAACTGTGATCTGAAATCATAAATTATCAACAAATTGGATGATCTCATAGTCAGCAAAATTGTCTTTGTGCTATTCTATGTATTTATTATGAAAATCGTGAATTGTTAAAAGTTAAATTAAAAGTAATAAGAATACTTATAAATTTAATCAGAAAACTTTAATAGCAAATATCTCTAGCATGACCAACATATTATAAATTTAAGTTTAATTTTTTGTTTCTTTTATTATATTTTTTATGGAGTAGGTGCTGCCTTAGTACTAGGTACCGCCGGCTTGGTACTTCAGTAGGTGGAAGGTCGGGGTGGCAGAGGTAGACTTATACATGCAGATGGAGACGTGTACGAAGGAGATTCTTTTTTAATTAAGATATTTAGTCTTTTTCATTTTCTTTTAGTATTATTAACTATTCTTATTGTTGCTATTACTATTGCTATTAATTTTAATTTAACTTTTAACAATTAACGATTTTCATATTAAATACATAGATTCCAAGAACTTTATATATAATTCATCAGTCTTTATTGAACAGGGAAGTAAAATAATTTTGTACGAAGAGCATAAGTTTGATCCTTAAATTTTTAATCATAAGCTTCTATGTTGCTGTAGTTAGTGCCAAGACTTCGATGTAAAGACATGCAAGGTTACTACAGCTTCATCTGATTGTATTAACTTTATGTTATTAGTAATAGCTCTGTATTTAATCATTTATATAATTTAAATTATCCTTATAAAATGGAACATAAAGTCTTTCACTCTCGAAATGCGATTGACTGTCTTGTATATTATTCCAATATTTTTTTAAATAAAAGTAGTTTAAACATTGACGTGAAGCTCAGAAATATGCTCTACTAAAGTTTTAAAGGTCTATTAGGCTTAGAACTATCTCTTAAAATTAGTACTAATAGAGAGAGACAGTTTTATGGAGTACGTTGCTTTATGAAGTGTAATTTAGAATATGCTTGAATTAATCACTATAAATATCATTTAAATTTACAAATTTTTAAATGATAAACCCATACATATATATATGTAAACCCTTTTAAATTCTAATAAAGTACGCTTAAATTAAATTATCAACATTTTACAATAAAAACTAAATCAAACTACTGAAGGATATTTTGGGATTTCGAATGTTCGTTTTAGCAAACAGTGCTATTAATAGTTTTAACTTGTAAAGTTATGTGTAGACTACTTAAATTTCAAATACTTACTTTCACTCTTTGTGTTTAGACATTTTATCATGAAGCTTTTGTATCTTGTTACTTGATCTTCTGCATACATAGTGCTACTATACATATCCGTTTACTTTATTACACCTGTCATATTTTATCAATAATAATAATTGTTTAAAATTTGACCTGATTTGTTTCTTTAATTTTATTTATTAAATAGGAGTGTTTTTTCAAGTCAAAGATTCAATCCTATAATTACTAATTGCGTTGACTAAAGTTAATTAATTTTGAATTACGATTGTTCCACTCTCTTCCTATACATAGTCTGAGAACTATTTCATCGACTTTTTTCTGAAATATGGAATTAGCAACTGTAGCTGCCTGAAATAATTCCTTTATCTCTTGAATTCCTTACTATGAATAATTGTTCATGATTACTATCTTGGGTTCAAGCCGAAGTTAGATAGCTCTGACAGTCTTTTGGAATTATGATATTACTGGTAGGTGGTAGAGATGGAGTTGAAATAATTTTATTAGTCGATTCTTAGGCTTCCTGTATGTTTATTATTCGGATAGATATTTCCTTTGTTTGGGTCTCTTTTCGTGCTTGTTGTTTATCTTGACAGCGCATGTTAGTTGGTGATATAGCTCTAATATAAATTTAAAAATGTAATCTTGAGATTAGATTCTAGTACTTGGTAATAATAAAATATATTTAATATCTTAGTTTGGAGGAGTTGAAAGCCCATTTTCTTTATTATAGATCAGATTAAAATAATAGTTTACTTCCCGTTTTCTAAATCCATTCTTCTAGATTAGTGATGATTAAGAAGATTTTTTGGGCGAGATCAATGTAGTTCTGATTCTTCTCATATTTCCTTTTAAGTTCCTTATATATTCATTCTTTTTTGTACTGTTGTTGAGAATTTCATTATTTTCTCATTAAATATATATTTTTGGTTGTTTTGATTGTATTTAAGATATTTATATTATTATTTGATTCTAAATCAATTAAATAACATTAAAAATGATATTTTTTTAATATTTTTATATATCAATAAGATGGCAATTAACGTTAATTCATGTAATAATAATCATAATTCTTTATAAAAATATATAAATTACTGAATAGATATGGATATAATTATAATGATAAATTGTTCGTACTTAAAATACTAATAAGCCTATTATTACACCTTTAAAGTTAACTTATTCAAATTATAAAATGAGATGTTAAAACTTTAATAATTGCATATTTTGCTAGCCATTTAAATTTATCATAGTAGAAAATAAATTATTTCAGTTTATTAATTTCTCGAATTATGCTAAAGCAAAAGGTTTTGTAAAAAATAATGAAATATGTATGTTTCTAATTAAAAAGTTTTGTCATATATCTAATAATTATAATTTTTTTATTTACAATATTAATTATAAATCTTAAAAAATGTGTTTAAAACATAAAAGAAGATAAAATGAGATAATAGACTGAAATCAAGAATAGGTAAATATAATAAAGTGATTTGAAAGATAGGATTTGAAGGAATGATATTTTTAAAAGATATATTTTAAATTTTAAAAATTCTATAAATTTATATAACGATAGTAATTTTATTTATAAAGATTGAATCATTATTAAAGTACTGCTAAATAAATATAGTTATAATTAACATGAATTTATTATTCGCATATGGAAGGGAAATTGAAAATTTAGAAAAACAAAATTTATTTAATTTTCTATCACTATTATTTTTGACATTTACGTATATGATAAATAAGAATCATTAACTAATTGTACCTCTCTATACCCAATTCACAATCGATTGAATTATTAATATCTCTGTGTGCGTTTATTTTATTTTTTACCATCTACATCATTGCATATTTCTTCATAATTGTATTTATCATTATTAGTAAATATTTATAAGAGATAATAGACTAGAAATTTATTCAATTTTTATATAATTTATAGAGAAGAAAGCGAATAAAATAAAAAGTTAATTTATTCATTATTTTTTTATAAACAATTTACTAATATCATTATTTAAAGGCATTATTTATCGTGTAAAGAGGTAAAATAATTATACTCAAAAGAATAATATTAATTATAAATTTTTAATAAGATGGCTGGTAAAATTAATAAAAATCTTAATAAATCTATAATTATTATAAGTATTTGGTAACTTTTCAATTTAATCATTAAGACTTAATAAACAAATGCCTACTGTCACAATTTAACAAGCTACCAAAATTTAATTGTTTGTATTTAAGAAATCAATAGGATTTATAAAAGCTAAATTTATTCTTAACTGCCGTTATAGAGACATGCCTTGATTTAGCCTTACCTACACGTTCAAGACTACCTCGAGCCACCCCTAACCTTACCATCAGCGCAGCTGTCGTCCTCCGTGCTGATGCCAATGATGGAGATCAATAGATGAAGACCCAACAATGAAGTGGTAGGAGCTGGCCTCAAAATGGACTGCCTGCTGGAGTACATCACACTTTAAGAACACTTCATTCACAGCATGATCGAGATCATGAAGACCCTCATATAGTCCAAAACTACTGGTATCTATATAGAAGGTGATCAAGTGCCATGTAGCAATACGGCGACAAGAATTTGCGATGAAGATGCTTTGGGAGACTGGCTCAGTCTTATCCTTTGATCGATATACATATCTATTTAGCTAAAATATAAGGATTTTCCAAATTTAAAAATACAAATATATTAAGTATCCGATATATTTATACAAATTTTTCTCGCTTTGTCCGGTTAGTAATTATTAAGAGAATTATAATTAATTTTAAAGATGTGTATAATAGGAATAATATATATATAAATTGTATCTGGTTTATTAATAATTTTACATTTATAATTTTTCTGATTGATATATTTAAGATATAAATGTTTTAAAAAAAGATAATTATTTTAAGAGATCTTATTTATATAAAGGATTCAATTAAAACAAGTAAAAGAATCAGAAACTTTAAAAAACATATTTTGATTTTATATTAATTAACCATATGTAATTCTTAAGCATAAAAAAAGAGATAATTAAGATTAAAATTAAGTTTTTTAATTATTTTAATTTGGCTTGTAGAAAACTTTTCGTTTTATCCGGTTTATATTTATTGGAATGAAATGGATAATGTAGAATGAAAAAATGAAACAATATTCAAGCTCTAATCTTTGTAAATCTACTTTGTTGATTTAAATAGTAGAGTTATGATTTGTTGGTTTAAAACTTGGTGAGCCAGATACCAACAAGTGATATTTAGACCGTAGATTAAAGCTATCAAGGCAACGACTAATAAACAATATTTATAAGAAATATTATAATATTGAAAATATTTAATTTTTTTATATATTTGTATTTCAAAATACAGGCAATTCTCTATATTTTGCCAATTAGAAGGAGTATGATCATGGGGTTGTGACTTACATGATTCAAAGAGAGATGCTAGGAAACACGAAACACTTAATTAGTGAGATCCTAGAGTAATGGCATCGCCAACACCATGATCTATTCCTTCTAATGTACAACATAAATAGGATTGAGCCTTCCATCTCTCTTAAATAGCTTACGTTTCTCTTTCACTACAAGATTGCGCCTAGGGAGCACGACTTTGTCTGCTTGATGCTTGGCAAATGCATCACGCAGTCCTGCATGAGAAAAAGGTACAGATCTCGTTTTTTAATAAGCTTAATCTACACATCCAAGTAGTTCAGCTACTATTTCTATCTCAATTAAGTTATTAAGATTTTATCTTCTCACTAAGAGTATCACGATTATTGGTTTGATTGAACAGGAATCCACAGCCTCCTTAACATTATGATCTTTTAATTAATTAATTTCTTTTAGCGCAAATGCAATTTCGCCAAGCACTTTGCACAACGAGATTAACGAAATTATCCTTATCATTAGAGGAAATGGGCAGAAACCTCAGGGTAAAAGCACTCCCAAAGAAGTTGGGAAGAAGCAGTTTAGTGTGAACATAAAGGACCTGGCTGTAAAAATATCGTTTATTGCCATGCGATGGCTCCAGCAAGGGAACTTGTGGGCCTTGATCGCTGCTCTCAATTACCTGGGCCTTGAAAGTTATCAAAATTAGTTTTTATAAGTGAATTGTATATATAAATATTCAAACTTAAATATTGGTAATATTTTGTTATTTATAATAGATTATAATAATTTTACAAAAATATTGACTACTATGGGCAAATGCAGCAGATTTTTTTTGTTTTTGCCCCACTTTTAGAATTTATGTTTGATACAATATTATTAATATTCAATATAGTAGTTATTTTAATTTTTAAATTTAATAAACATCTTATTTAATGATCGAGAATAAATATAAATTCTGAACTAATTTTCTTACATTTTCTGATAGATATATATTAAAGTATCAATTAAACTATTTTAATTATCTTAACTATTTAAATTTCGATTAATCAAGAATTTTGAATCAGAAATTATATAAAAGAACATAAATTATTTAAGATTCATTGTTTAAATTTTAAAAATATTGAATTTAAAACTATATTAATGATTATACAAATAATTTTTATAATAGTCAAAATGGAATAATTATCTGAAAAAACATCTTATCTTCTTCGTCGTCGTCTTCAACTTCATCATCAATATCGATAAAGTTTTCTAGGTCTTCTCTTGCTGACTAACAAAGCACCAGCCTAGCTGCACCTGTGGTCTTACCAGGCCTGGCCACTATAAAATAAAATTTTAAGATATACTTTTTTGTTACTTACATTTTATGTGAACGCAGTACCTCCACCTGCGTCTGATCTGTACGAATAATTTTTAATAGGTTTTAATAAGTTATTTTAATGTTTTGGACATTTATACGATAATATGAAATTTTGATAAAAAAATTTATCTGCCCCGCTAGGGGGGCCATTACCCTAATTAAATTTATCAATTTCCTTTTATAAATTGTAATTAAATAACTGTTTTTGGTAAATTTTACTACTGAAATTAATAATCCTTATATATATATATATATATATATTAACCATTAATTTTACTACAAAATCTTACTAATAATTTTCAGATATTATAATAAGCATTTGTGATTCCTTAGTTTAGTTGATCTACTTTAATATATAATGAGCATCTACATTATATTTAATGCATGTTAATACAACTTCAAAATACAAAAATAATTATGATTAATAATTGCCTGCATTGAGTATGATCCATTAAATAGTAATGTACTTTGTGTAGTTCAAAGGCCTTTTACGAAATAATAATATTCAAATAATTCAATTCCTGGACACTTGTCATATTCACAAATTTCACAGTCGTGATAAAGTTGACGCTGCGACGAGAGATGTCCCAGATTAGCCATTATGATACCGCTTACCATAAAAGCCAATATTTGACTGTGGAAGAGATGATTAATAAGCTTCTAGAGGATCGACACACGAGAAGCTGCCCAAATTTGAAAAGGTAATTAAGGGTACCGCACACCCACAAATTATGATGAGGAGTTGATCATAGTCTGACACAGGCAGATGGCGTCACAATCACGAGGAGAATTCTGCACTTCTAAAAGGACCTCAAAGATGCGTAAGAGAATGAGAAACCAAAGACGTGGAAGCAGTTCACCAATCAGCAGAAAAAGCTCTAGAAGGCCAGATTTGCTCCACAAAATGACTGAAACCTCTTAGGGCCAAATAATAAACTTATTCGCGTGCCACTTTTATTACTCATTATGATAACTAGACTCCTGTTTCAAAGCACCAACGCCGAGTTGCAGAAGCTCAAGTCCTGGTACTCCAAGCTCTTCGAACCAGAGCCTCAGAGATCAGACAATAAAAGCAGTCCAAGGAGTTCCTCAACATTGAGGGAACTATTATTAAAGAAATCACTAAAGAGTTAATAAAGTGAATAGTATGTATTAGAGGGTATTAATTAATTAAAGCATTTGGATTGTATTGTTTATCATTTCTCCCATATTTTACAATATTTTATTATCTTAAGAATCTTAATTAAGAAAGAATAAATGGTAAAGTCAAAGGATTTGTTTAAGGCACCTTTGATTCATTTATTTTGCAAAATATTTAAGAAACATTATCATTTTTTAAATTTTAAATGCATGATTTTAAGCAATAATTTACATTTTTATTGATTACTATAATAAATGTATCTATAAAGATATGAAGGAGTAATAAAATATTCATTCTATTTTGCCCTAATAATTTCACAATAATAAAAATTAAATTACAACGATAAAAACTATATATAATAATTATTCTTTACATATATATATATATATATATATAAGGCATATCTAAATTCATAAGTAAAAGGTAAAATTAAAATTAATAAACTTAAAATAAAAATGACTATAAAATACCTTAATTCAATTATAGAGCATTAGAATATGAAAAACAAAAAGATAGGAAGTGATAACATTTACTGTGATATACATGCTTTAAATATAGAAGATTCTGCAATAGGTACAACAAATATTCAAATCTATGAAGAAACTAATAAGCGTTTTCTGAATTTTAATTATTCAATATTTTTATTAAATTTAAATTCAATGAAGGAGTAATTAATAGAATTTTCCTTTAAATTTATAGGAATACATCTGGATGTGGAAAATCTAGTTACAATTAATTAATCTAATTTTAAATTATCGACAGTTAACTTTTTGGAAACCAAGACAATATTGTACTTATTAAATAGAGAATTTTGATCAGCTTGACTTTAATATTTTCTGTACTATTATATTTCAAACCTGGAGTGAGATATATCGATTTTAATTTTTAGTAATTTGTTTATTTGATTTTGATGTCAAAATTAAAATCGATATATATATCGCTCCAAGTTTGAAATATAATAGTACAGCCAATAGTAAAGTCCAGTTGATTGGAATTCTCTATTATATAAGTTCAATATTGTCTGGGTTTCCAAAAAGTTAACTGTCGATAATTTAAAATTTCAATTTATATATATTGAATTTAATTATTTTACCAAACCAATAATATTCAAACAATATATTTATAATTTTTTAAAAGTGAAATTAAATTTCCTTCTACATTCAGCATCAGAATCGTTTAATTAGAATAGTGCGAAAGCGAATAAACAATGTGCCTTATTGAATCGAATATATGAATTTTCCTATTTCATTATCGTAAAAATTATATAACCTTTTGACTTATTAGTAAAAATAAATGAGCCTTTCCTCCTTATTTTATGTTCATATTAATACTAAACATATAAAAACTACATATTCGTTTTTGGTCTTTTCTAAATAGCTTTTATTAAAGAATAAATCAATTTATTGTTGAACTTATTATCATTTATATGCCTAATCTTATTAATCATAAGCTTAAGATGTTAAATTGTTGAATAATATAATAATTTTATTATCAACTACTAATAAAGTAATAGATTTTTTTTTATGTATCATTTAAGAAAATAATATTAAGAATAAATAAATTATGAAATAATTATTTTGTGTAAATAAATTTAAGTTTGTCAAATTCTTAAATATTTAATTCAACTATTTGAATTTATAAATATAAAAAAATTAACTTTAAAATTTAATAAATAAATTATATTGTATTAAATATTTTTATTTAGGTTTTCTTAACACTTTGTGTATTATTTATAAATTCATTTAAGATTCATTGCATTTGAATTTAGATATGATAACAATGCAAAATATTCGATAGAGTTAATGAAAATAAAACAGAATAATCTTGATAAACAGCATAATTTTTTTGTTTTTATTTACATTAAACTGAAAACTTTCGAGAATTATAGGATTTAACTAAAAACTAAATCCTCCTTAGATAATCGAGGTTCATAGTTCTTGTTCAATGGCTATGATTCTTTAAAAGTGGCTTTTTGAAAATAAAAGAAATATAATGTCTAAAGCTTTAATTATCAACCCAATATTTCATATGGATTCCAAGGAACTCTCACTGCTTATAAAATTAAAACAATTATTTAAATTAAGATCCATTTTTAATTGAAAGTGAATAATATTCCTTTTTCATCAGCGTTTCTTTCTTTTACTTTAAAATATTTATCAATTGCTATTATAATCCTAAGAACTTTAATTTTATATAATCTAACTTAGAAATTATTTATTTAATACATAACACTAATAGATATTTCGTTGAAAATTAGTGATACTGTTGTGGACATTCATTTACCTATTTCATCTCTGAAGAAAAATATTTTTTTTTATCTAATGACTAATTTTCATTTTGCCTTAAAATTTCTTTGAAAAAAATTAATTATATTTTCTTTAGTACTTAATTTATCTTACTTTTTTTTCGTAGGAGCGAAATCTTTTACTATGTAAAAAATTTAATTTTTACTTTTATTAATTATTTTTTCAAAAAAATAATTGACAGAAGAAATATAGAAAATTATTCACAAAATAAATTTTATAATTATTACTCTCTGATCTAACACATATTAAAGAGATAATTACTAAACTACTAAAATGTCTTTATATATTCTAATTGGCAACTATAGTATGATTTTAGAGTTAGATTTTTTTATAAGATTTATCTGATTAAGAGAAAAGAAATCAGCATTATATTTAATTATATACTTATTATAGTGATCATTTTACTAAAAAAATATTCTATTGATATAAATATTATTATAAATTTTAATAAATATGAAATGATAAATTAATAAAAAAGTAAATTTGAATTTCTTTAAGTTTAAATTCATATTTTATTTCCAATTAAATAAATTATTGTCATTACTTTTAAATATTATAAAGATATATAAGATCTGACAATAGCAGCAGCTAATACACTAAAAATGATAATAACAATACCAACTTATTTAAACATTATTAAATCTGATTAATTATCTATATTTAATGAAATTAATTGGTAAAAAAGTATTAAATAATTATTATTAATTATTATGACAAAAGTTGTTTCTAAGATAACTTAAAAATATATTTAAAGTCACAATTGTAGATATACCTCTTAGTCTTAATAATCTCGAGCTGAAATTTTATTTTTTATTTATGTGTAGGCAATGTTAAAATATAGCCTTACTTGCAAAAATTTCTATAAATTAAAAATAAACAATAATTATATAATAATTTAATTCAATACATGATTCAAGATTATAATAAATTATTATTTATTCTTATGGATTGAAATTAATATTTAAAGAGTAGTTTAAGCACCAATATAAATATTATAATAAAAATTTTGCGGAGGTTTATTGCAAGTTAACTCTATATTTAATTCCAATTATTTCCATTAATTAATATAAATCCTTATAGACTTTAATTATTATCATGATTTCATCCTAAATTCAATTTTACTTAGTATCTTTTTACTAAAAATAATATTATTTATTTATGGTTTTCATAAAAAGTGAGCAAATTAAACAAATTTACAGACGCTAAATTAGTAGGTTTTTTTAAAAATATATATTATTAAAGTTAAGATCAGTAATTTAAGATCATAAATATGATGATGATCTTTTAAAAGTAATTTTTATTAAATTTAATTATTAATTATAGTAATTTAACCAATTATTACGAACTCAATTGATTAGTAAAATTGTTTACATTATTTTAAATAAAATTAAAAATAAATAAAGCAAAAGTTACTGGATAATTATATTTAAATCTAACAACCAGTCATAGACTTAAAAATAAATTTTAATTATCAATTTTATAATTTAACAATTAAAATAATATGTTCAATTATGAATATATTAACTCTGATCTGCTCATTCTCAGTAAATTAAAAAATCTTGTATAAAAATATTTTTCCAATCACTTTCTATTTATGTTAAGTTTCAATCATTACTATTTAATTTATATCTATTGTAAAAATAATTCTAGTATTTTAAGTATTTTCTTTCTAATTTGTGAAATATGAAATCACAAAGAAAATGTGAAAGCAAAAAGGAAGATTTTATTGCATAAATATACTATACATTTAAGATATATTATATGAGTACGACAGTAATTAATGATTTTAAAAATCAAAAAAATTTAATTAAGATATTTATATTATTAAAATATAAATGAATTGGGGAATTTAGATAAGTAAATGGAAATCAGAATTATATACATAAATATGACAGAAAATATAAGAGATGCTTTAAGATCAAAAAACTAAAAATATGAGATAAATGTTCAATTGTTTTCTGATTAAATTAATTATAATCTTTATTATAGTATTTAAAAAAGTTTGATCAAATTTATGAAATACATCAGATAAATAAACAATTAAGCAAATGAGAATAAATTCGTTTAACTATTCAATTAATAGTGATAACTAAAAATATAAACAATTACACAAATGAATCGAATTTCTTTTAAAAGTTTGATAATAAAAATTTAAACAGATAAGATACTAAAAATAAAGTTGACTATTAATATAAATTTTACCATTTATTCTGATTGTTTAAGTCTTGGAGCTTATTTTGATTTATGATCGTTTTGGACTGTCAGTTAATATTGTGTTTCAATTAATCGAGGCATTTTAATTCAAAGTAATTTTAATTGTGAAGGTAGCTACTATAAAAACAGTTGTGTATTTGTAGGTGTAACTAAAGCAGCAGTTGATAGAGTGTATAATGGCTGAATTATCACTTCAGCAGTTGCCATATATCACACAAAATTTAAGTGATTAACACTTTACCATTACGATCATTCAACTAAAAGTCATTCATACTATTTACCATCGGCTAAATGTAGTTTTGATGTAATAAAAAGCAATAAAGGTCAAATTAATAATATCTAATTTAACATTTTCTAGTGAAATGTTAAAAAGTAGCATAAAACTTACTGCATCAAAATGTATTGTCAGCATTATAAACAATGAGACATTCATCAATAAACATTTTTATAAGTATAATTTTAATTTATAGAAGAGAATTCATGCTAATTTTTTATTCTCGCAATATTTATTATGCCAATGTTAAATTGTTTATCAATAATTTACATTATTTATAAGAATTATATTTTTTTTAAATAATTATAAAACACTTTATTTTCAACACAAAAGAACTTCCATATTTTATATGGAACTCTATAAATCTTTTATTTCCTTATATATTTAATAAATTTACATTTTAATTTATTGGAAGGTGAATTTAGCTTTTATTTTTCAAATATTTCAAAATTATTCTTGTCGAAATCTAATTCACTAAGATTATATAATTTAAAATTTATAAATTATTTTAGCTTATAGAACGTTTATTATATTAAGTCTATCAGACAAGAATATAAAATTAATTTATTTTTAAATAAAAGCTATAATTTATTTTTCTATTTTTTTTTATTATCTAAAAATCATTAAAAAATAAAAATTCTAATAACTTTTGAAACCCACTGAATATGTCTTTAATGACTTTCTGTAGGAATCAATAGTAACCAAATCATAGTAACTATAACAGTAAAATCATATAAAACAATAAGTTTTGATTTAAAATGAATACAATTTTGCTTTTTTAATGAATATTTTAATTGAGATTTTATAAATTTATTACCTGATCTCTTGCTATACTATATTAAGTCTAGAATTAAAAATTAAGTTTATTATACTTTTTATTGCCTTTAATAAGTTCATCGTGTTATAATAATGGGTATAGCAAGAGATCAGGTAATAAATTTGTAAAATCTCAATTAAAATATTACTATGATTTGGGTACTATTGATTCCTACAGAAAGTCATTAAAGAAATATTCAGTGGGTTTCAAAAGTTAGGGGGGGGGGCAACACCTGAACCAGTAATTTTTTTTCAAATTTCTACCCTTCTAAAAACCCTGTAAATACATGACTAAGGTCAATCAATGGTCAATAAATCTAAATTAATTACTAAAATTTACCCTAGACTACTCCATCTAATCGAAAAGATCAAGTTTATATATAAATTTATCATATAAATATTCAGTTTTTTTAAAAGATTTTGTAAAAATATTTTTTTCATTTTTTCTTGATATTTGATTAATATAAGTAGAATACTATTAAATTCTATAATTTTGAGGTGTGCATAAAGAGATAGGGTGGTATATCATATCCATAATAAAATATACCCTCCACCCTATCTCTTTATGCACACCTCAAAATTATAGAATTTAATAGTATTCTACTTATATTAATCAAATATCAAGAAAAAATGAAAAAAATATTTTTACAAAATCTTTTTAAAAAAAACTGAATATTTATATGATAAATTTATATATAAACTTGATCTTTTCGATTAGATGGAGTAGTCTAGGGTAAATTTTAGTAATTAATTTAGATTTATTGACCATTGATTGACCTTAGTCATGTATTTACAGGGTTTTTAGAAGGGTAGAAATTTGAAAAAAAATTACTGGTTCAGGTGTTGCCCCCCCCAAAAGTTATAAGAATTTTTATTTTTTAATGATTTTTAGATAATAAAAAAATTATAGCTCCCCCAGGAGGTTATTACCTGAAATCTGTTTTTTTTAATAAACTTGTTTTAATGGAAGATTATATTTTTGGCATGAAAAAAATCTGATTTTATTTTCAGGCAAATTCAAAATGGTTGCACAATTAGAATTTTTAATAAATAATATGAAATAATTTTTATATAATAAGATGAAAATGATTTTTGAAGTTAATAGTATTTTATTATTACTTTAGAGATATTTCACTAATTGAAATATATAATATTTATTATATTATCTCAATAGTTTATAATGTATTGATAACCACAATAACTTATATATTAAAACTTTTATGTCTTAAAATTGGGCATACTCATTATCTTAAAGAATATCTTAATATTGTAATTCTATGAAATTAATATATTAACCATTTTTAATAAAAGTAATATAACAAGTAAACTTATTATGCTAATTTCTAATCATATCTTAAATTTCTCTCTATATAGTATGTCTTTCACTTTCTTAAGCTAATATATGGACTTATCACCGCAAAATGCTTATATACTATATCTTGTCGCAGATTGTTTATAGAGAATAGATATATGCATTTATGAGGGTTTCTATATATATCCAAATAAAATGAAATAATATAGAGGTTACATGATTTTTCTTTATTACAAGGCTATCTAACAAGATATACACAGCTTTCTGTTAATAGTGAATAACTATCACTAATAAAAAACGTTTTTGAAAATAATCATATTGATTCAATTCACTTAAGATGATAATATAAAAAATTTATAATTGACTAATATGATAATTAATGATTTAAAATCAAATAATTTTAAAATATAACTGTTTAATACTAAAATCAAACCATCAATTTTAGTCGTGACGTAGACGTATCTGAATGAGTTGACGTGGCAATCCTGTGACATGGCAGTCATGAAGTATAAAACGCCGAAAAAACCAATTCCACTATTACCTAGTCTCCTCATAAAATCAAAATACTGCCAGCATTAGCCGAACAACAAAGCTCGTAGAATTAGACTAGATAACAGGGAGTGGAGAAAAACGCTTACCGCTCCCACTGCTTCTGGGAGGCGTAATCACTATGCTATCTCTGTGGCAGCTTCAGCATTCTATCCCGGTGTTGGAGAAAATTTCTTATCGTTGGCTTCAATGGTTTCCGTCTTCTCACTTTCGAAGGCAGAGCGTACCTTCATCCTGCTCCCTATTACCTAGGAACTGAACTCAAGCCAGTAACTCATTAATGCAGGGAATCTTAGCGTGCAGACGACTCGAAGAGTGAATGCTGACAGATTGAACCCCTTCGACTGGTCCCTCATGCGTTGCTCCCAGCAACCCCCTACCTGCCCTCGTTAGGCCTTAGTGTAGTAGAAAGCTCTATTAGAAAGTCTCAGCCTTGGGCCCCTGTGGGTCACCCTATCCTTATAACTTTCTAATTTAATAATATTGACTAATATGAATTCTATATAAATTAAAAATATAATGTTTTTATAAAATTAATTATTAAATGTTTTTTCTTAATAATCATTGTTTGTGGAGCAAATAATTATATTGAATAAAATGGGATTCTTAGGAGTTCATAAAATATATATATATATATATCACAATACTATATAGACTTCTTGCATATTTAATGAGAAACTTACAAATATCTTAATTTAAATATATGAAAGAAGCTGATTATCTTAAAATTATAATATATTGATTATTTGCTTAATCAATTAACTTTAATTAAAACACATATAAATATAGTATTGGAACTTAAAAGTAACTAATTAGGATAAATATTAGATGATGTAGAAGAGATATCATTAAAGTAATTTTACTAAGTAACATTAGTAATATATTCTCAATATTCTCAATATATCAAAAATAAAATTATAATTTTAAATAAGTGCTGTTGTTTATTATTGCAACTTAAAGCGGCAGATCTCATTAACGATTTAAAAATCAAGCAATAAACAGAAATGTAATTCAATCATAATAGAGCAGATTTAAAGTGGTATTATAGTTGCAAAATATATAATATTTGAAATTATAATGCTATTTATAAATTTTATCAAGTTTAACTAATTGAATTTCTAATAATTGCATTTATAAAAATATTTCTGGATTGTAAAACCATATTGATTTATCTGATATTAAAACCAGATTTTAATGAGAGCGAAAAAATCTTCCTCAAAACAAATTTATGAATGCGAAAAAAGATTTATGATTTCGTAAAAAATTCAACTATTAGAAATTAAGAAATTTTGGGATCCTCAAAATATATAAAATATTGTTAAACTGATTGATGTGTCATTATCAGCTTTTACTATACCTATTTCTATACATATTTTTAGAATAACAATTTTTTAGTAATTATAATTGTAAATAACTAAAGATAGCTTACTTATACAGAAAAAAGAATTATATAATCAATAGAACGGTGTGTTGGCTAGTTGGGTAACAGATAGTGCATTACTCAAGATGACAAAACTCCTCGATTCAGATTTTAAGTAACATCAATTTCTTCTGCATTGAAAGAGATTGATCATTGTGTATTCCTATAAGAGAAAGAGCTATTTCGTGACAATCTAAAATACTCTATTAGCTTTGGCAAAGAATTTGCATCTTGAATGGTAGTGAAGGTAAATTTATTTCCCGGGAATTTGGCTGAAAATTTTAAAATGCTACAAGCATTCATACTTTCATCTCACCTAAATCTAAAGACAAATAATTACTAATACTATGGCTATGAGTCTGAACTCTTATACTTAAGTTAATCTAAAATTGATGTTACAGTAAAAGAGAATTCTTCTATAAAGAGCTATAGTTAGTTTGAGAAATCATCAAATATTTTTTGTATATCTCTTTAAAATTTATATATCTATTCTAATTATTAAATTCCAGAGTCTGCTACTCCTCCATCAAACCATTCATACAACTATTTTAGTCATGATTAATTAAAGAAATATGAATATTTTGCAGTTTGTTTTAAGCATAATTTTTCTTATAGTTTTTTAATAAAGCCTAAATTATAGTAGGAATACATTTGATTTGGTAAATTAAATTAAAAATAAATAATTATTAATTTAAATTATTTGCAGTTAACATTATGGAAACCCTGACAATATTGTACTTGGTTGATAGAGAATTCAAAATCAGCTGGACTTTACTATTGGCGGTACCCCTCTATCGCATCCCTAGAGCGAGTTAACTCAATTTTAATTTGAGCATTAAAATCAAATGAACAAATCACCAAAAATTAAAATCAAGTTATCTCGCTCTAGGGATGCGATAGAGGGGTACCGCCAATAGTAAAGTCCAGCTGATTTTGAATTATCTATCAACCAAGTACAATATTGTCAGGGTTTCCAGAAAGTTAACTGCAAATAATTTAAATAATATTTATTTATTTTTAATTTAATTTAATTTCCCAAATCAAATGTATTCCTACAATACTATGAATTTATAGGATATTATAGATAATTTTAAATGAATTACCTGATTTGTGACTTACTACAGAGCAAATTAGAATTAAGGTTTATATTTTCTTTGTCATTTCTTACTTCTTTGTATCTTCCTAAAAGCAGATTAACTTTACCAATGCATTTATCTAATAACGATCACTAATTACTAAAGAATATGTCATCCTTTTTTGGGCCATATAAGGGCATCATTTCCATTTGATTATCAGTTGAAAGTCTCGTGTCAAATCTATCGTGTGATCTTCAATTGCTTTCGGGCTTTTCTTTATCTAAAAATTTTACCATCTTTTGTCAAATTGTTTCATCCCTAGTTTTTCAGTCTCTAAATACCTTAAAAAGGGGATGTTAGCTTAGTATCCGATTTATTGATGTGTGAAGTTCTTTTTTTGTCTGTCATTTAATGGCAGTGAGTGGCAACTTATCATCAAATTTGATCGTGATCAAGCTGCTATTTCTAGTAAGGCAACGGTTATTTTCTTGAGTTGGCATATCAATCTTAATCTCACTCATATAGGACGACCTCAGGAATATAAGATGACGCACAACATCACTGAAAGGTAGAGCTCGATTGAAGATGGTCTTTGGAGGTTGATAGTGTTATTTGAAACCCTATTATATGGATGAGCATCAATTCTGTTGGATTTAAGACAAGATTATTCTGAAAAGGGAGATAGTCATTAATTAAAAATTATTTTAAATCACTCTTGTATATTTATTAGCTTCTAGTTTTTTTAATAAAGCTACTATGTTAATAAATCATAAAGCTACAAAAATAACTATAATAATAATTAAAATATATATATATATTTTTAAACATTCAAGCTCTAATCAACTTCCAAATTTACTTGTGGTTTTTATCATTTTAATTTAAAAATAATACAAAATTAAATATTTTATATATTCTTGTACTAGTATGTTAATTAAAATTAATTATTTCCAATTATTCTTAGACAATATAATATATACTATGATTTCGACACTTTACTCGCACATTTTTAACTGTATACAAATATTAATAATTAATGATTGTTTAAAACATATATATATAGAAAATTTATTTAAAAATATAGAATCTTATAAATCTTAAATATTGATAAATAAAAAGAATTGATCAAAAACATTGTATATATTTAAAATTTGAATGTTTACATAGAAATTAGATGCTTTAAAAAATGAATGCAACCAGAATTTATCTAACCAAATTAAATTATAAATCATTATATACCAATTATTCGAATGTAAACACATTGATAAACTTTTGCTGGAAAAAGTTGCTAGAAATATCTAATTTAATTAGCTAAAATAGATTTATTATATAAAAATATTAATAAAAAGAATAAAAACTAATAAAAGCATAACTATATAGTTAAGGAGGTTCATAAAAATTAAAAACAAAAACAGTCAAAATTAATTAAATCTAATTTTGTCCATGTATATTTTTATAAAAACAAGACAACAAAAACTGCTAAACACAATTTAAATATTTTTTTTATGAAATGTATATACTTATATATTAGTTTTATTCAATATTATCACTTATTTAAAGTCATATTCAAATCATATTATTTTAACAAATGATCTCTGAAGATTATTATTAAATTAGAAATTTAATTGATAGGTGAGGTACCAATCCCACTAATGACTTTTTAATACAGCTTTCTACTACACTAAGACATAATGAGGGCAATAAGAGGATTACCGGACGCAAAGCTTGAGGAACCAGTCGACGGGGTTCAATCTGTCAGCTACCACACTCTTCGAGTGGAATGGACATCAGGATTTCCCTGTATAGATGAGTTTGCCTGGCTTGAGCTCAGTTTCCAAGGTAAATGGGAGCAGGATGAAGGTACGCTCTGCCTTCAAAAGTGAGAAGATGAAAGCGCTTGAAGCCAACGATAAGGATTCTTCTTTCACACCGGGTAAGGGTGCTGAAGGTACCAAACAAAAGGATAGGGATTACGTTTCCCAGCAGAGGTGGGACCGGTAAGCGTTTTTCTCCTCTCCCTGAAAACTAGTTGAATTCTAGAGCTCTATTGTTTGGTTAAGCTGGTAACATCTCGATTCATGAGGAGACTAAGTGATAGCAAAAGTGGTTTTTTCGGAGTATTCTACTTCATGACTGCCACGTCATGGAAATACAACGTCCACTCAATCAGATACGTCTATGTAACGACTAAAATTAATGGTTTGATTTTAGTATAAACTACTGAATGATAAATTTATTTGTTTGCTTGAAGTATTTATTGCTATCTAGTATCTCTAAAGAATGAATATAAAATAACTTATAATAAGTCATATCAGGGCTTATTACAAACAATTAATTTATTAAAAAAATGTCTCATTGATCTATTTAATCAAACTGTTAGCATTATAAATTGTTTATAACAATTTATAAAAATATTAGTGTTCTTATTATATTGAAGCTGAATTAGCTCCGTTGATAAGACTATTTATTTTTAAGTGTTAAAAGCACTTACTTAATGGAAACATGATATAGGGAGAATAAGATAACTCATGAAAGTCCCTTAAATTTAAAACAATTTTAGATAGTTATTTTGAAATTTATTTTGAGCATTCATTTTAAATATTAATTTCTTAAGTTCTATTTAATTTTTATTCCTATCACAATCAAAACCCCAAAACCCTTTTAGTAGTTTGATTGAGTTTTTGATTGATAAAAGTAGACTATTAAGGCATACTTATTAGGGTTTATGTAGAGGTTTAATGTTTAAATATTAGTAATTTAAGTGGGTATAGCAAGCGAGGTTTGGGGTCAGTTTATAACAGTGAGTATATAGATTTATTGTTTAAGTTGCGTTATGGATGTGATGAATATAGTGAATAACTCTAGCCTGTACTGAATTATACATATATTGCAAGACTGGTCCATAAATCTCCTGCAACTGTGAGGTCTCACTATCTATTAGCATTGAATTTAAAGAGATAGCAGCTTAATTATAAGCCTAAAAGACCTTTAAAATTTTAACAGCAGCATATCGATTATCTTATTTACGATAAGACTCTTAAATACTGGGCTCATTTCTCTCTAGCCTAGAGAGCTGTGATGTTTCATCGCCAATTTCCTGAGCTTCACATATCTGCTTAATCTATAGCGAACATTTATAAAAAGAACGGAATATCTTACAAGACTGTCAATCGCATTAAGAGAGTGATTGACTTTGATGTTCTATTTTATAAGGATAATTTAAATTATATATTCGATTAAATGCAGAGGTCTTAAGATCATAATATAAAATTTATACACGCGGATGAAGCTGTATTTACATTCAATACTTTTATATCAAGGTCTTGGTACAAGAGGTATAGTAATATAGAAGTTTATGACTAAAAGGTTAAGGTGTAAACTATGCTATTCTTGATGGAATAAGTGAAGATAGTGGCCTCGAGACTTATGTTATTCACCCACGCTCTATAAAGACTGAATAATATATTAAGTTCTTACAATAACTCAGAGACAAATACGCTGACTAGGAGATTATTCTATTCGTTGATAACTTGTCAGTTCATAAAACTAAAGACTCAAGTAAGGAATATGAAAGGCTAAACATAACACCTGTATTTAATGTTCCTTACAGCCCTTAGTTTAATGGAATTGAATTATATTGGGGGTTATTGAAAGGCTACTACAAGAAACTTCTACTCTATCACTTAATGCACGACTTGAAGATAGATAAAGTCGATTTTATATAGAGTGCTGCTAAAAGAGTGAGCGATGATAAAGCTAAAGTATGCGCAAGAGAAGGTAGATTTTGTGTTTATAAATAAGTATCAGATTTAAACGAATGAATAAGTTCACATATTAAATTTGCCCGTAAAGGGATTTGGCTTCTCTTTCATTTCTTCCTCTTAAGGCTTGCTTGGGCCCATATTTATTCTCTTAGTGCCAGCGCCTGCATCTATGTTCATCTCTTCTGGCTTTTATAAATCTTTGAAGAGCCTCTTACTAAATTCATGTTTTACTTGAGACTTTCTCTCTCTGTTTAATTTGCTGCGTTCTTTCATCAAGTATATAGCAGTACCAGGCTTTTCTATAAAGTTAGAAGACTAAGCTTACTTGATATGAAAGGATGCTTTTGAAATTCCTACAGCCAGGTGTCACTTTTTTTAATACCTTGCTTCTATTTTTCTTCAGGAGAGATGCTATAGCGTTTCTTGTGAGCTTCTTAAATAACTTCATTTAAGTACTCAGGTTTCAGAGTTGCAAGAACACCAAAGAAGAAGTTTCTCTCTGGCAAATTAATAGAGAGCTGTAGCTTTGATGGAAGGTAGAGAGCTACGTCCAGATCACTCATAGCATCGTCATATAGGTTTGTCACTGATATTTCAGGGTAGTTAAGAATTTCAATCATCCTAATTTCATTAGACTTAAAAGCTTTTCTCTGCACTCAGTAAGGCTTTTAAGAATGAGATTTTAGTTCCCTCCTAAGTCGGCAAGAACAATCCAACTATAATGGATTTATTAATCTTACTTAGCACTTACCTTGCTATACCAAATATATATAAAGGTCCTCTATACTTCGAAATTTTCCTATTAAATCTTGAGATTAAATTCTCTTCATTGCATCATTCATAGACTCCATCTTGCTTCCTCTTACTAAAAATGTTAATGAAATTTAAAATTATAGATATCCATTCTAAGTTTATTAAAATCTTACTACTAAATAGGAAGGACCTACCGGAGGTCAACCTTGAAAAGATATGAAGAGAAGCATTGAAAAACTTGCTCCAAGTTTCACAGATTGATTTCAATTTTTATCAATCTATCTCCATTAAATTGATCCTAATAATTTTTAATTATTTTAGGATGTCCTCCAAATTAAGTTCGAACTTTATTAAAAGTTAAATTTTAAGGTTAATACTTAATTAGGAGCAGATTAAATTAAAAAATGCTTAATAATTTTACCTCCAAATTAAGTTAAAACTTGATTTGGAGGACCTCCTAGAGAAACAAAACTTCATTAGGAGTAATTTAATTTACTAAAACGAATAAAAATCCCATAAAATATGTCAACTACAGTCTTTTATAATTAATTAATTTTCTTTCCTCTCAGCAAAGAATCTACCAGAGTGTCTTATACTCTACTATAATAGTTTATCAAGGTAAATTTTATCATTATTATAATAAAATATATCAGCAAACTAAAATGAGCGCTAACCTGTTAAGAAGAGCGGCATTACTTGGATCAAGCCAATAAAAGTTAGCATTCCAGCAACCAAGAAAAGTAGAGACCAGAGACGCTTGTACTCAGTGGGAGCCTACTTATGAAAACTTTGACCAGTCTAGCTTTAAGATTTAAATATAAGTTAAGTAGGAGGTTATCATAGAAGCTGTGCAAACTGAGGAGGAGGTTAAACAACCAGCCATAGAGCATTAATAAATACCAGCCAAAGTTGACTAATAATGCAAAGAATGCAAAAAAGTTTTCCCTTACAAGTCAACTTATAAGAGACACTTGAGAGATATACACAACGATATGCCAAGGTTATATTCAAGCATTAAAAGAAAGATGGAAGTATGTCTGTGAGTTCTCTGAGAAGCCATATTCTCATACTAGAGACCTCAAAGTGCACTTAAAGAAAAAGCACAATTAAAGATTTGTCTTTATTCATGAACCTACAGGGAAAAGATTCCTCTAAAAGAGAAGATCAAGAAACCCAGTGGAGTCTCTTGAGTTGAAGTCTAGGTAAGTTAAAATGAAGAAAGCAGTCAAGAACTTTCCAGTCTCTGAGATCAATAAAATCATGGTTAAAATAGAGGCAATGAAGATTCCTATATTAAAAATTATTGACTTAGATTCTTGCCTAGAAAGCTACCTCACTCTTGAAGATAAAAAAGAGAAGAGAGTCATTACTGATGAATAATATGCTTACAAGATATATCCATTCAATTACTTCCTTGCTGATGACAAGTTCCAAATGGAATTTGCAAATGAATATTATGCTCTTTAAAAGGCAAAGTTAAATGAGTGCAGGCATATCATCGAGCTTGATGCTATTTTACTTGGTAAAGATCATGTAGCCTTCAGGCTTCCTTTACTTGAAATGACTTACAGAGAATTCTTATCTGACAATAGATGTCAGAGATAAATTAGCTAGATAGTATAGCAGATAATGGAGGGAATTGAATAGCTTCACAAGCTAGGTTATTTTCATAGAGACTTAAGGCCAGAGAACATCATGATGAACTTTCAGCCTTTTAGAGTTTATATTATTGACTTCAACAGAGCTCAAAGATTGCAAGCCTTTGCATTAGGAAATGTATACGGCACTCCCGGATATTTCCTAGAGAGAGAGAGAGAATTGGAGAGATGGAGACACTTAATGGGATATCTGGGCACTAGCAGTAATAATAATAGAGAGTGACACGCCAAGAAACGATTACTTTAGCTGCAGGGTTGAGAGAGATTCTAAGCAGAGAATCAAGCAATATCTCGATAAAAATAAAATAAATGGAGGTTTCAGAGAACTTGCATACTCAACTATTATAAAGCCAAGCTAAGCGAATTAACAAACAATAGAAACAATCAAACATCAACTTAGAAAGATAAAATTTAGAGAACTGCCACATGACTCTAAGCTTATGTTTGTGTGAAATATTTTGAAAACTCGCTTGTTATACTCACTTAAAATACTAATACTTAAACATTTAACCCCTGCATAAACCCTATTAAAACCCTAATAAAGTATGCCTCAATAGTCTACTTTTATCAATCAAAAACTCAATCAAACTACTGAAAGGGTTTTGGAGTTTTGAATGCTCTCAGATATTTTATTCATAATTAATTATTGTTCCAATTCAATTCCATTCCAGAAAAAAAATTATAATTAAAATAATATATTTAATTTTATTGCTAGAATGGAATTAAATATGAAAAATAAATAAATTAGGGTTATGGCCCCCTTGTAGGTGCCTCTAAATTTTTTCTTCTATTTCTTACAAAATGTTATAAAAATGAATAAAACATCAAAGTAACATGTTATAACATATTAATTAGGCCTAAAATGACTTTTCGAAGGAATTTAGAGCTACTCAGATTGTAGTAACATTTTTCATTAACATCATCAAAACATTAGGTTTTGAATAAATATTACTAATTTTTTCTATTTATTTATATATAATATATTTGTAATTTCACTAATTTAATTACTCATTTTAATGCTTAACTGATAAAATAGCATGAAGAGCTTTTATACATGTTAAAATATAAAGCTTTACACTTCAACGATTGTATAAAATTATTTTTATCAGTTAAGCATTAAAATGAGTAATTAAATTAGTGAAATTACAAATATATTATATATAAATAAATAGAAAAAATTAGTAATATTTATTCAAAACCTAATGTTTTGATGATGTTAATGAAAAATGTTACTACAATCTGAGTAGCTCTAAATTCCTTCGAAAAGTCATTTTAGGCCTAATTAATATGTTATAACATGTTACTTTGATGTTTTATTCATTTTTATAACATTTTTTAAGAAATAGAAGAAAAAATTTAGAGGCATCTCCAAGGGGGCCATTACCCTAATTTATTGATTCCTATTACTAATATCTAGATAATTTATCACAAGTGAAAACATAGAAACATAGAAATATTACGTGAATCTTACTGAATGAGGCGAGCTAATATTTTCGCGATGTGATAAAAGTTTGTGAAAAATTTAGAGAAATAAGTAGTTTTATCGAAGCATTAAATATGCCAAAAGCTATCTTCAACATTTAAATTGTAGACCCAAAAATAGACTTTTCGATTACTATGTCATATATCTTCTGGTTGATACCTAAAATGTTGGTTTCCAAAGTTATTGCTGCTCTAGTTTAAATTTTAATGTTGTTTATTAGAGTGTTCAACTGATTTAGTATAATAATTTTAGTTTTTTTTTCTTCAAAATCTCAAGCAAATCTTTGATAATCTTTTTCAACATCCCAAAAGCATCTTGATATATTAATTGTGAGTTCAATTAGAGGAGTATCTGATTAATTTAAGATTATTTAAGATTATTATCAGTTTAATGTATTTGAGATTTATAATAATTATATTATGACTTTCATTTTTTATTTTGCATCAGCGAAGATACTTATACTACTTGATAACTTTTATAAGGGATACAAATACTCAAACTAATAATTATTAATAAAAGTGTGAAATAAATTAATAAAGCAATCACCCAAATCTTTATCTAGATGCTTGAAATATTTCATTTAGAAATTGGTGTTATAAAATAAATATATTTAAGATACAAAATCTTGAATAAATAATATTTAAAAATATCTAATTCTGAGAAAACTATGAACTTAATCAAATTGAGGATTTGTATTTATTATGGATTTCTTATAAATGCTAATTAAGAAACACTATTAATCAAGACAGTAATGACTTGAAATTAATGAAAATTTATATTATTAAGTTAATCAAAACATGAAATATTGTTCTTTTTTAGCACAATTTTTACAAAATTACAATATTAACTAAGGTAAAATAAAATTGTTTAAATGCTCAAAGTTTTTCTTCTACACTAAAATTCATTTAATTTTCAGTTTAATTATTAAAGTGCTTATAATAGATTAGTTAGTGAGTTTATTAAATTTTAAGCAAGTAAAAAAGCTTCATATTATATCTATAACTAATGATAAATTAAATTAGTCTTAAAGTATGCAATAGATTAACAAAAATTAATTAAGTTCATTAATATTTTGTTTAAAATATTTTAAAAATAATAAATCTTATAATATAAATATAGTACGTAATATATTGCTATTTATGAATGTCTGACGCCTTTCGTATTTTATATATAATCATTAAAATTAGATTATCATAGATCTTCCAAACATCTAAATAATATATGAATGATTGATTGATAGCGCATTAGATTTACTATTCAAAGATGTTTACCACATATTATTATTGTCCTTCCTCGCATTTTATTCGTTAACACAGGTAAAAACTAGTCTCTCAAGTTCATCCTCAACTCTGAAGTTTGACTCTAGAGTTCTTGTCTCTTGCCTCAGCAGTATAAGTCCTAAGCTTCCTGGCATGACTATATTCAGATAAAAAATTTCACCAATTTCTATGGTGCTACTTTACTCTTCTCTCATGCTATCAAGATGCATTGGAACCGAGTCAGCTAAGACTTTCTTCTTCTTAGTCTTCAGCAGTAGAGTCACTTTAAATTTAATCTTGATCATAGTTAGAAGAATATCTCTCTGTTCGTGGACGTTTATTCCTCTGTAAAAAATAAAATGTCGTTAGTAAATTAAGTTAGTAATTATATAATAATTTTAGAAATAAAGCTGATAGGAATGAACTGGAGTTTTAGAGTTTGAAAAATGAAATAGATTTAGACCACATTTTACTAAATGGTGATATCTATTAAAGGCTTTGAAAAAGCTAATTTGTGATGCTTAGCTATAATACTTGTTTGCATATTTTATGGTTCAGTGCCTTTATTAATTGTCATCTCAATATATTTATTGTTTGTTATTTGATATAATTCTTTTATCAATAATTCTTAATAAATCACTTTTTTTCTTTAATTTTTTTATATTATATATATAATTAAACTATTTAACCTTTATAATTAAAATAAATAAAATTTTAACAAAAGTAATTTTCATAATGATAATAAACTTAGTAAAATGAAACATTTCAAATATCTTTATAAAAATGAGTTTTACTTCAACAAAATCTTGTTTTCTACTTTCTAAATACCAATACACTCATTTTTTGGCGGATTAGATATTCAATCTTGAGATCAAAATATTATTATATTTCTTGTCTCTATAATATTTTTAAATCTTCTCTCTTCAAGTATTATTGCCGTTGTAATTTAGTGCAATTGCAAATAACATCCAATGACATATATGCTATGTGCCTCTTTTTATGTTGGTGTTTTTCACTTTAGTTTCCAAAAAATGACACTTACACCAAGCATGCATTTATAGTAAGCGAATCTAAAATAATTAATGTAAAGTTACGAGTTAACTCTAATTATTCTTTCTGGATATGAGTATATTCAATCCAAAATGTTTAACTTCATTTAATAAATAAATTTATAAATAAATTTTTATACTGCCAATTGTTCAATAAGTTTCATCTAATGGCAGCCATATAAAAGTCTTGATAATTTAATATATATTTAAAAATACCTAATATTTATACGAAAAAAATAAAGAAATCATAGGCAATGTTCTTACTTCATAATTTATGGGTCATAGGTGAATATAAAATAATTTACCCAGAAGGGTATTGACAGTTACAAATCATGTGAGGGAAGCTAATTGGAAAAGCATGGACAGTCTTATATCATAAGTTTTATTTCAGATCTTCCTAGAAACATTTATAATTAGCATTTTAGATATTAATGCCAATCTTTTGAATGATATTTAAGTAAAATTTGTTGAAAAATTGTATTTTTAAATTTTCAGAAAAAATCAAGAAACTCAACTTATTAGTTATTAGTTTTTTGTTACTTTATATTTAATAAAAATAAAATTAAAAGTAAGTTCAAATAGATAGTATTGCCATATAATTTTTATAACAATAAGGCAAACTTTCAAATCATTAAAAGTCTGATTCCTTTTCAATCTTGTGTAAAATAGCTTTCTTCATATGTATAAAAGTAGTTTAGCTTATTAAATCATTACCGTATATAAATACACTATAAAAGAAGTCATATAATGTATATTTTCATGTAATTCCTACTATTTCAGTAGATAGCTAATAAACCGTTCACTAAACAATGTAAATTTTGATATCACTATTTTTAATTTAATGCTTTACTGAATTTAATACTGAGGCTTAAGCTAGTCATAGACATTATATATCACTCATTATATTATGCATGCTTTTTGTTGGGAAAAATATAGCATTTTTAAAATTAATTATGATCTATTAAGTAGAAACCTTAAAATCTCTTTAATTAATATTTAATAATTTTTACTTAAAACTATATAAACAATTAAATGACTTTGTATTATAGTTTCATAATGTAAAGTTGATAAATGAAACAGCTCACAAAAATATATTTCATAAACTGTTTTAAAATTTAAAAAAATGACATTTTTTAAATCAGGTTTTTTAGTTCCATCTCTTATCATAAAATTCAATAAAAAGCTGTTAGGCATAAAAATTTATTGATTTACAAAATTATTTTAACTTATAAATAACAATTATTTATTCTCTCCTCTTGATTTTGATTCTTAGTTTAAATTTTGTTATTTTAAGTAGAATAATATTATAAAAATTTATATTTTAAAACTTATATCTTAAATTTCAATAAATTATGAAATTCCTGATATCCAATAAAAAAAACTTAATTAAACTATGCCCTCTAATTTAAGATTTTTCATAACCATATAATTTTATTAAAACATGTTATTTTAAGAAGGCAAAAGCCCTGAATCAAAATATAAATTGAGAAAAGAGGCATGATGTTGTAATCAAGAAAAGACAATACTTCATTAACAAAATGTTATAACGAAAAACTTTTGTTTTGAAATGCCAAAATTTTATAATTTAAAAATTCGCTTATTTGAATATGGCATTTTTAAAATGATGCTTTTTTATCAAGAATTTTATGTAAGAGTTAATAATTCTTATAATAAAATATTTGATAATCATTTTTTATAATAATACTTCTCTGATATAAAATAATATTTATTTTTTTAAAATTTAATCTAAGATTTAATATAAAAGTAATATATACTTATCATTTCTTAAAACTACTATATTTGTAATATAACTAAAATACAACTATATTGGGTAAAATGTAGAAATATAATGAATTTCTAGAATAAAAATAGGTAACATCCATGCATTAGACATGCTTTAATAACGAAATAATAATCAACTTTACATCATACTCATGCTTAAAAGGCTTAGTGTTTTATTTGCGAAATATAATAAAGCCCCGTTAGTCAATTAAGAATGAAGATTGGTGATTAAGAATTATAAAAATGAAATTAAATAATAATTGGCTGAAATTAATTATAATTAGAGTAAAAACAAATAAACGCACCCTGATTGGTTTATTTTATAGAGACAATTATTCGAGGAAATGATTTTAATAATTAGCCCAAACTTTAATAAATTACGCCTATAATTATTTAATTTTAATTTTATAATTCTTAAACCCCCAATCTTCATTAATTGACTAACGGAGTTTTATAAATACTAAAATATATTATAAATAAAATACTTAAAAAAGGAGAAATACAGAAAGTTTAAATTAGAATGAATTGAATAATTCATAACTGTTAAGTATTTGGAGCTTTACTAATTTAAGAATAATTTGCAGTAGTTTAAAAATTTATAAAAAATATACAAAAAAGACTCTTAATCGTTTACTTTTCTTTGTAAATAGATTAATGCAAAATAGAGTAAGCGAATTCCGCTTCAGAATCAAGAGAAGCCAGAATACGATACTTTAAGTATCAGGTGATCTAACTAGAGTCTGAGATTGAGCAGCTAAAATCTCAAGGAATCTAATAAAAAAGCTTTAAACTAAGAATATGATTGAAAATTATAACGATTGTTTTAGGTCACACAAATGAGACTTTATATCGACCAAATTTCAAGGAAATAGCGCAGCTCACTCCTATAGTGTAAACCCAATTCAACAACTACACTACTTTGCTACTAAGCAGCAGAAATTGCAGGGCGAGATTTAATAAAATCCTTCTTAAGGCACTGAATAAATGAACGTAAATACACTAATTTGCAATATAACTCACTGCGAACCTGTAATAAATCATATGTGTAACTTATATCAATCAATTACGATTTATAATAGGAAATCAATAAATTAAAGTGAAAGTAATTAGAATTATTAAAAAATGGAAAAATGTCTGAGCAGAAGATGCCGAGTCATTCACAATAAATGTAAGTTACAAAAAACATATCTAAATTTTTTATTTTTTAGCTAGACTACCTGGTAAGACTAAGAGTGGCAGTTGACAGATATTTCAGAAAGAGACAAAAAGACAAGGCGCTGAAGAAGAATGATTAAGATTAAACAACAAATGATATGTAGTGTATTTCAACACAGTAACTGTTTTTAGATTTAAAGTTTTGCATATCACAATAAGTATTCCTATTCATATATTTGTTTTTCATTTTAACTTAAACTTTTCCACTTATTTTTCATAAATGTTAAGACTATATCGCTAATATCTTAAACACTTGTATATTCAACCTTAATAATATCAAAGTGAATTTTTAAATTATCAAATTAATGTCAGTTATAATTTATCAAATTTTATTTCAGATTAAAATATCTTTATTTATCCTATTTTAATGTATTTTATCAATAATAAATAGCTATTTATTTTAAGTAATTTAATTATATTTAATATAACCCAACAATTAACTATTTAAACAAGAAATAAATAATGCTCAAAAGTATTCTTAGATTTATGAATAATATACTAAGTAGTTTCATTTATGAAAAATAATGAGAAAAATAGATGGTATTAGCAATAAGATTAATATACTATACTAATACTTTTTAATTTTATAGAAAATGGAAGTTTTGGAACAACTTTGTAATTTTTCAAGTATCCATCGTAGATGTATCCACCTGCATGAATAAACTTCACTAACCAGTGTCTTCCTGTTCCTTGCTGAGGCCTCTGTCTTTCAACATCACTGACTCAAAGTACTGCTGGAAGAGTATTATAAAAATTATAGATATCATAAATGTAACTTACAAAATTATGGTAAATACAACATGATTCTGTCTTGATCTTAAAAGGTTTTCATTTTAACAATTAATAATTAATTAAAATTTATCTATTTCCTATTATTATTATGATTATTATTAGTCTTATGCTAATTAACATGTTAAATCTCTTTGTTCCCGTTTTTATCATTCCTCTCTCAACATTCACTGCATTCTCGCATGTTTTGCTTGTCTCTCTTTCTCTTCTGTATATGCTGAACAGGTACTTAAGCATCTTGTGTATATTTAAAGTGAACTCTACACTTGATCTAGATACTGCTTGCTTATTGGCCAAGATATGCTCATTCATGAATGCTGAAAGTTTAATGAGTTTAAGTTAGTGAACAGCTTTCTTTGGTTGTAATTATTATGAGGGGTCTCTAGGTAAGCTGGGTTGATCTGTATAAATTACCAATAGCATAGTCTCTTTCTTCTGTAACCTCTTCCATCTCTGCTGAATTTGTCTTATTTAATAAAAGTGATTTATCTTGCTCATTAAGTTAATTGAAGGTGCGATGTCCCTGTTTTTTATATAAGAATGGAAAAATTAAAAGTAGTCTGTAGAAAAGTGGATAAATAAACTGTATTAATTTGATGCTAGTTCAATTTAATTTAAGTTTATTACATTAAATCAAAATAAACCAATAAAAATAAATATTTTTATCGTTTAAATAGTTGAGTTTTTTGTTATATAAAATTAAATTATGGCTTAAAATTGAATTTTTTTAAAATTATTTTATTATTATTATATTTCATATATTAAAGATTAAGCAATTAAACATCAGAATAAATTTACTTTTATTTTGTTATTAAAACATCTCTTATATATGAAAATGTCAGATCTGGGAAATAAAAAAATCGAAAACCTTTGTTATTGTAAAATTGAATTTACTAAAAAAACTTCAAAATTTTGAGTTGGAGCAAGATTTAGTTTTATCTACTTTCTTAAGAACCAGTTCTCCTACTCCCCAATAAAAATTCATTTTTAATTAGATAATAACTTCTCAGCTTTTGAATTTAAATTCTTCATTATTTCTAGGTTATATGACACTATCTTACTTGTTAAACTTTTTAATTTTTAATTTTTATAAAATTATTACAAAAAAATTTCTTACCTTAGATAAATATCTTCTATAATTATAATAATTATACAACTTTTAACGATATTTATGCTCATAAGCGCTGGTATTTTTTAAGAAAATCAACTACACTTTCTCTTATAAAATAAGACTAACATTTGGTATCATTAAAAATCTTGATATTGTGATAGTTTTTAGATGAACTCTCATAAAGAATTACCATAGTTATCACTTGAGATCTCTTTTTTATTAATTTAGAAACAAAATCATCAAATAAATGGCCGAGAAGTTTAGTGTGAATGACAAAGGAATAAGGAGAAAAATATATATATGAAATTTCATTATAAGTAGAGGAAGTTGATTTAAATTTTTGCAAGTAGCGTGATAGAAATTTCGCTCAAAAATCAAGATAGTGCAGACGCATGAAGGAGCACAGGAACCAAGATCAATTTATACTTAAAGCATTTAAAATCTATGGAAAGATTAATTGCTAAGAGTGTCATAATTAGTACTAGAATACAAGAGTCTAAGAGAAACATATATAAATTCTCACAAACAAGATAATAAATTTATACTTATCAACAAAAGAAAGCTAGAGAATATTAAAAGTGATAATGTTTGAATAAGATATAGTACATTATGAGATCGATCAACTTATTAGTCTCTTAAATCACAAAAATCACGATAAAAGTTCAAAAATATTAAATACATGGCCTAGCATAAATGTATATAGATACCTATATTAAAAGCTACATAATTAGAAGCTTCACCTGTACCTTCCATTATTTAGTTTCTAGTTCGTAAATATGATGTTTCTCTCTCGTTTCTGAATCGCTTGTCATCCACATCTATTGGTGTCATTATCATATATAATCTTTCTTTTGATTGAATTGGACTTTCTCAATCTGCATAAACTTGGTTGTTTCAAATTTCTCATCAGAATATTATTTCCTGGAAAGATCGAATTTTTGGAAAATAAGTGAAAATTTATATGAAATGCAGATATAGACTTATATAGAGAAAATTGTTTTTAAGAACAAGAAGCAAATAAGAATAAATTGCCACATAAAAAGGACTTATTGAGCTATATCTACAAATACTTATTATAAAATGTAGCAAGATACGTTCTCAAGCTTAGTTCAGCTAAGGGCAGCTTAAGTCGCTTAGGTCAGCTGAGGATTTGCTCAAAGAAACAGCCTCGTACAACTTTTTTCTCAAATCAACATTCTTAATTCATAGACTTCTCTAAGGCTAATAGTCCCCATTTATATCAAATCTGAATTATAATAATTATTATTGGGCTTTAATTTTTATAAAATATTAAAAATTCAATATGGTTCTTATTAAAATGAATTCTCTAAAGAGAAATTAAATTAAACATAAATTTAATAACTTTTGGATTAAACTTCTTAAAGTTTTATTAATAATAATTATTATAATTAATATTTAATATAAGGGGGACTATAAGCCTTAGAGAAGTCTATGAATTAAGAATGTTGATTTGAGACAAAAGTTGTTTGAGGCTGTTTATTTGAGCAAATCCTAAGCTGAACTAAGCTTGAGAACGTATCTTGCTACATTTTATAATAAGTATTTGTAGATATTGCTCAATAAGTCCTATTTATGTGGCAATTTATTCTTATTTGCTTCTTGTTCTTAAAAACAATTTTCTGTATATAAGTCTATATCTGCATTTCATATAAATTTTTACATATTTTTAAAAAAATTTAATCTTATCAAATCATATTGTTTTTCCTCTAGGTTGATCTTATTGAAGTGGCATGCTGTTTTTCTGTCCACAAATCCTCTTCTCTTGCTCATCTCTTTTTCGCAGCTTATCTTTCTTCGTATTTTTTCACTAGCATTTTCTCAAATTTAGTTCTTGAGCTTGGGCAACATACAATAGTGATGAATCCTTTATATCATTGATGGGGACCCTTTATTTCGTAAACGTTTTCATCAAATCTTACCAAGTTACTTCTGTCAAGTTAAAGATTCTTTTTAATTTATTTGGTCTCCTTGCTCACAATTTAAGCTATCTTCGTGTTTGTGGAACTGTGTTCTTTGATTTTTGGATTCATTAATTCTTTTGCTTGGGTATGATCTTCCAATTTTAAATCTGCCTTTATTGCTTCCTCGTTCCTGATTCCTTGCTCATTTGGTCCTTGCTTTTGTCTCTGTAATTATAACATACTTCATTTAATATTTTGCTAGAAATAACGCTTTTATTTTCCTCGTTTCTCTCTCTACCAGTATTTCCCCTTTAATAACCCCTGTTCCCTTCCTCTAGGTATTAACTGAATCTTGTTTAGTTCATTTTGATATCGTTCTTTAGTTGCTAAAGATTTATCTTTATTTAATTAATTATTCTACTATAATTCTCTGATTTCTCATCATAATAACTTCTTAATTATCTTTCATATTTAGATATTCAATTATCTTATCAAAGTAATATTAGTTTTGTAGCTACAAATTACTTTTCTTTTTAGACATTAATCAACTTAAATAGCTTCTTAATTGACTTATAGTATTTGTGTATTTTTTACTTCATTTTAGCCTAATCATGTTGATAATAATGTGTATTTGTTTCTAAATATCGAAATCAAGTAATCTATTATCTCTTATGATCTTTGAGAATATTTTTGGCTCTCCTGCTGTATTAATTAGTTCACAAATCTTCATATAATTTTTATCCAAGACCTTGAGCAAACTGCAACAATAGGTCAAATCGTATTTTATCGTAGTTTTGCCCTTACTTATCGTCATTATAGTGACCAAAACATTTTTTGTTAATAATATTTTATTTCTTTTCTATAATTAACTTCATTTCTGTTTGTTGCTCGTTTAACCTCATGAATTATTCTATGTTTATATCATTTTTTTACATGATTCCTGAATCACATCTCTATTTCTTCCACTGAAGTTGAGTTCTTTTAGTTGAGTAACATTCCTTCATATTTTGTTTTGAGTTTCCCTTAGTCTCAGAAAAGTGATTCTTTTTACTTATAAATCCATTTTCTCGATTTCATTAATTACTTCCGAAATGTGAAGCTTCTAACGGATATTGTATTTTGTAAGTCATCAATGAAACCATCATATTATGTCTGACTGTGAGGTCATTTGGATAAGTCAATCTTTTGTAAAACTTTGGTTTCTACAATTCCAATTACTTATTAGTTTAATTTTAAGAAGAGATTTCTAGGTCATAATTTATATTTAAGTACTCATAATTGAAAATTGATAAAGAACTTTATCAAAATTATATTTTAATTATTTTTGTAGAATTAAGATACAAATTTATGAAATTAAATTATATATAAAATAAATTTAATAAAAATATCTTAATGATTAGCTATTAATATGATTTTTTAGCTTATTCTATATAGTATTTATGTATATAGTTGGACTTTTTAGCATTAAAATTATTTTTATTCTTTTTCTTGATTTAATTATTTAACATTAATTTCTATTATTATTTAATAAATTTAGATTCATTTTATTATATTAATTAACTTTATCTTAAATATGATGAAATATGACTAATCGTGAATTCAACTACATAACTGCAATCATTATTTATAGATGGAGTAAAAAATAGCAATTTAATTGTAAAATATCAGAGCGAGCCCACGTGGCAATTTGTGAAGTAATAAACTAAAAAAACCTGTGAAAAAACCACCAGATTCCCTAAATTATTTTACTCAAACTGAAATGTCATAACGACTAAGCAAAAACATACCACATATTCTAAAACAAGTTTCGCAAAAATTCATTTGATGAGGGTCGAATTAATTATTCTGACAAATTCCACGATGAAGTACCCTAACTTTTCAAGGGAAACATTCGATTGAAATTATAATTAATAAAATTTAATTTAACTTAAACAAATTAGTAGCTGTAAAAAATTGAATGATCTTGGGGCTATTCGATAGAGACCTAAAAACTATTTGGAATTAATTATTAATGCCACTTTTTTTATCATACCTTAAGTTAGTTAACGTTAATTTAATTAAATAGCATATTTTATTAAATTAATAGAAATCAAATTTAATTCAAGCAGTCTATGTTCAGGAATTCGAAAAAATAGAACCCTTATCATAATATAATGTTTTTCTAATTTTTTATTTTCTACATAATAAAACCTTCTTTAACTATCTCTAATTTGATATTATAGTATTAAATTAAAATTAATTATTCATTTTCAAATGCACTCCTTCTATAATTTTGGGGATGAAGTATTTTTTGCAGGTTTTATATAATAATTTTGAATGCTGAGCTTCACTTCTTTTTCTCTATTACTTTGGGTACCAGCCCCATTTAAGGTAAGTTCATTTATGCAGGAAATTTTAATGCAAATTCCAATCTAAAGGATAGAAGCTAGAAGATTGAATCTAGATAACTACTCCAAATCAAATAAACCTAAAATCCTCAACTAATCCTCTTTAATTCTAAATGTGATGATCATAATATTTTGGATTTTATCTTTTTTTTAAATATTTAATCAACAAAATATAATAACTGTCAATGGATTTTGAGAGCAAAATTTTTAATAATAAAATGCTTAAGTAATTTTGTAATAAATTCTAGGATTTATCTTCTTGCTTTAAATTAAATTGTAATAACTAGTTTATAATAATCAAAAACATATTTAATAGTGATTTCGTGTGAACACTAAAAATAAATTGAGTTGATAAACCTTCTAAAATATGTTCCAATTATTAAAATTAGTTTAACCCAAAAACTTTCATGCTATATTTTGATGTATATTATGTATTAATACTTAAAGAAATCGATAAATTTAATTAATAGAGAATAGTGTTATAGATAAATCAAATATATATCTAGTTCAATAAATCTCTTTTTTATTACTCTTGATGATTTATTGGCGAGTAAGTAATAAATTCTTAACAGATAATATTTAGTTAACTTAAGATGAATTACCAATAAAGCAATTTAAATAGTGTCTTACAATCATTACAAATATAATATAATTATATATGATTTTTTTATAAAATACTTATAGTGATACTATAGAGAATAATAAAGTAATATATAATATAAAATTATTACCCTATGAAGTAATATTAATATATTACTTTAAATAAATTTTGATTATATTTTAGTAAACCAAACGAAAAATTATTGTTTAAAACATAATTAAAGCGAAATAAGAGTAATAAGAACGAGTAATATTACTATCGTGCTTGTACTGTCTAATTTAGCTCCTTTTTATGTCGATTTCCTTGTTCGAAATCATCATTTTTAGTCGACCAATCCTTGAGATCGGAGTTCATTGAGAACATCAGCATCATCAAGCCAAAATTTGATAGTCTTAAGGACTTGATGCTGAAAGCTCATCCACATCTCCAATTAAGTAGCCCTATTTTGATGATCAGCTGGAGAGGTCAATTTTAACAAAACTGTTATTATTTATAAATTTAATCAGGCAAACTTAAACTTTTTAAGTTTTAATGATTAATGATCAAATTTTTAACTAACAGTTTAATCTTAAAAGAATTATTAACAGAGATGTCTTAATCAATTTTAAACTGATACTCATTAATTAAGACCATGCCTGATTAAATTTATAAATAATAACAGTTTTGTTAAAATTGACCTCTCCAGCTGATCATCAAAATAGGGCTACTTAATTGGAGATGTGGATGAGCTTTCAGCATCAAGTCCTTAAGACTATCAAATTTTGGCTTGATGATGCTGATGTTCTCAATGAACTCCGATCTCAAGGATTGGTCGACTAAAAATGATGATTTCGAACAAGGAAATCGACATAAAAAGGAGCTAAATTAGACAGTACAAGCACGATAGTAATATTACTCGTTCTTATTACACTTAATTCGCTTTATATCAATTATTGATTTTTATTAGAGAGATTTTATCAATATAAATATTAAGTGTTTTAATTTATCACATATCAATTAATCATACATTTTTTTCTTCATGAGTAAATTAAACATCAAATTAAATCCAGTTTTTCAACTTAATTAATATATTTAAATATATTAAATTTATTTTGCATTACATTATTTTTATTCATGTGATTAGTAGTTTAATGCTGCTTAATATTATATAATTGCAAGTGAATTCAATCAATGTCTGAAACAGTTGAGCTGTGTGAATCTCTTTGCTGCTGATCTCCTCTCTCATCCATGTCAATGTCCTCAGTTCTTTCTACTGGTTCCTCCTGCTCCATCTCTGCTGTACAGGTACCTTGCCAACTAGTATGTGCTAAAAGGGAACTTCTCTCCGCTTGACCTTGACGAGATTGGTAATTGGCACACGAATACTCTTTCCATGAAAGCTGCTACGTCTACTGGGTTGAAGTTCTGGAATGGTCATTAGTTGTAATCACGATGGAGGTATTTCTGTAAGCTAGCTCGGTGGATCCGTACATGTTGTCTATGGCATACACTCTCCCCTCTAATAGCTTCTTCATCTTTGCAATACTTGTCTTCTTCCCGATGAAGTGAGGGTGGTTCATCTCATCCATTAGTGTTATCTAAGGTGCTATGTCTATATCTGCTGCTTTCATGTGAAAATGAGACACTCCCTCCTCCAACACATCGCATATAAATAGTTCCTTGAGCATGTCTGTAAGTGTGGTTTTTCCTGTATTTGTTGGGCCGACTATCCAAACGCTGTTCATCTTGCGATTAGCTTTCTTGATAATTATCTTGAAAAATGCTTCTATCACTTCTCCATAGCCTGCCTCATTAAAATCTTCAATAGTCCATTCCTAAACTTCGCTCTAACCAGATTCTGATTTTGCCAGATAGTGTTGCAGAGATTTTACAGGTAAGATTTACTCGATCTTAAGAAGCTTGGAAGCATTAATTAGTCTTTGGTGTTATCTCATAATCTTCTCTAAGCTGGCTATTAGAATCAATTGCTTGACATCTCTACAATGATTACGGTAAAACTCCTCCACGCTCTTCCACTCTCCTGCCAGGTACCCTGATATAAACTTTACCAACATCACACCCTTTGGATCCTGCGCTTTTTGAGAAAGTTACTAGAATGACTTATTGCTGCCGCCTAGCATCTCAGCTGAATGAAGTGTTCTTGATTTCCATAGACTAGCTTAAGATTTTGATAGCTTTCTACCAGCTTTAATTCACTAGGAGTTGCCGTGTTATTAGCTTTTATTGCGTAACTAGTGAGTACTATATATCCTCCATATCCTGCTGTTGTGAAATAGTTCCTATATATTCCCTCTGAGCTTTTATCAATATGAGCTACCAAGAAGTGCGATTAACTCTATTCATCGAAATATACCTAGACATCAGTAACCAGCTTGCTTTTCTTAATTATATCTGCTTCTAAAGTCTGCCATGATGAGAAGCCTTAGCTAATACTGATCAGATGAACGAATTCAAATCTTTTATCTTTACTCATTGATTTTTGATCTAGTTTTTTATTTGTTTACCATCACGAAATAAGAAATAAAAGCAGAATCCTCTTCCTTTTCTTTAAATATTTATTCTATTTGTTTTGTATATTATATAATATTAAGCAGCATTAAACTACTAATCACATGAATAATCACATGTTTAATGTGTTTAGTGTTTAGTTTATTAAAATAATAATTTTTAAACATCACTTTGTAAATCAGCTGTTTAGTGTTTAGTGTTTAGTTTTAATAATAAATTAAATTAATAATCTAATTAAAGTTCTTTAAATTAAATTTAAGAAATTAAACATTAAACAGTTAAACACCATGCTTCGAATTACGTTTAGTTGATCTCTAATTACAAACATAGCCTTCTCAAGTTACTGGCAGTTATTACTTATCCTAATTTAAATTTGTATTTATTTATGTGATTTTCCCAATTCAAATGTATTTTAATAATAATTGATAAGAAATCAAGATAATTTATTTTAAATAGTAGAGAGTTAAATTGTTGATACTTTTCATAAAAAGATTAAAGTATATTCACAATAAATTAAAATAAATAAATCTTAATTTATATATTAAAAGCATTTAAAAAATTAAAATGCTAATTAATTGAGAAAAAATTGTGTCCTTCTCCATAGTTTATAATAGTAAATACAATTTAGCAATGCAAATTATATTGAGTATTATGAAATAAGGAAAAAACTTTATTTATTATGGAAATCACAGAAATATAAAAATTTTTACCAATAGTAAACAAATCAAATTCAATATTGAACTATTTTCGACTATATTAAAAGTCTAATTGTAATATTAAATCATCATAAACTTCACCATATTTGTTTTTAATATATTTCATATTTAAAATATCTAAAGAATATAATTGTTAATTATAAATTTAAAATCAATTTTACATTTAAATATTTCTAAGTATAAATAATTCTCATGGAATTGAGAGATTTTATTAACAATTAATAGTAGAAAAGTCTAGATAGGTTCAATGAACAATAGTAATAAAAAAACATATGAAAGAAATGACATTAAAAATATCAATTCGTAGGATTATTATTTTGTCGAAGTGTGACAAAAATATATTTGGAAATACAGTAAGAAGCTTTGAAACAGAAAAGATATTTCACTAGTAGGAGTCATTTGAAAAGAGATTTCTTATTGCTAGTAAATATTCTTTTAAAAGTCAAGGCAACAAAATCAAAGTGGATATCATGGGAAGCCTACTATTGGACTACTTGAACAATTTACAAATACTCAATCAGCTTTTGTGGTTTTTGATTGCTCTTAGTCATAGATAGTTGAAATTCAACAAACCCTTTTTCATTTTATGGCTTTTTGAAATATGCTCTGTACTCATTGCCCTCTTATTGTATTTTATTCTTAGTTCAAATCATTTGCTCTAGTTTCTATGAGTTTCTATTTTGACACTCTCTATGCAGTATTTGCTTTCTTACTTTCTTAAAATTCTTTTGGTGTATTAAATTATGATCTTTGCTTTTGGTTAGGATTCACTTAACGTTATTTGTTGCTGCTTTAAATATGAAAAATGACAAAGTATATGTTAACACAATAGGTTACAAATAGGTATTGCTAAAAAGTAATCTTTTCATCACAATATTTTTACACTTTGGATGTTTATAATTATATCAGTGGAAGTATCATATATTTTTGATTATCGTAATTTTACAATAAATTGCAATATACTTAACTTTAATTAGTAACAATAATTTATCACATTGCAATAGTCTTTATTGGAGTATAAAATAGTTTATATTTTGTGACAATTATGAATATTAATAATCGTAAATGTATCATTTAATTTCTATTATTAATATATATTTTAAATTAGTAAATTAATTAAATGATGACGGAATGATATAGGATTTTATAAAGAAAATATATTCAATATTATTTTGAAGATAATTTAGTATTAAATATTTGGAATTATCTAATTGTATATATTAGAAAAAATTTACAAGAATTAAAACTAAAATAGTTTTAATTCCAACAAAACTTTAATATTTATGCTGGCAGCACCAAACTGCTTCCAAGTATAAGATGGAGTTTAAATAACTTAGAAATACTCTATTAAATTAAAAAAACTGTAGTTACCTAAACATTGGAACAAAAGCTTCTCTTTTGAAACTCATCATAGCATCAAAGTTTAAAAGCCTAAATTAATAAAATAATCAAATGAATTCTAAAGCTAACTAACAAATATAAATAATTTTAAAATTGAGAATATATATATAATACAACCAATTTCAGATTTGTTTTATGAATAAATAAATTAATTATTTTCTTCAAAAGTGAAATGAAAATGATGAGATATTAAAAATAATAAAGTTAAATTAGAAATGCAATTGGCAAAAATTGAGAAATAGAAAGAACAGGCAATGAAAAAATATTTTAATTGTGGAATTAATAAACAATATTCTTTGACTTTGAGAATTTAAATCAAATCCTATTTATTATTATGTTTAATTACTTAACTGCAGAGTCCTAAAATAAAAGAGCTCTCAATAAATTTATCTTTCTACAGTTTTATAATGAATTATATTATAATAATCTACTTTTTATTTTTTTTATCTCTGGCACTTGAATTTAGATTTTAATATTAAATATAATCTTAATAAATACTTAATAAACGACAAATATTATTTTTAATTATAAAATTAATTACTATATAAGCCTTAGTAATTTAAAAAAAAAATTAAAGATGAATAAACCTTTCTTCATTTATATTTGAAATTAAATATTCATTAAATATTTAAAATTATAAATGAAATCGAAGCATTTATTTTTGACTTTTTAAGTTAGTGTGCATAATGCAATATTATTGGTCTGCAAAGTGAAGAGGAAAATTGATGTTAACATAATAAAAAAATAAGGTGATCTATAACTTTATTTATATAAAGAATCTATAGATAAGTTTAGTAATTTGTTAGTATTATTGTTATTGAGCAGAGGCTGTCTGTTTACATTTAATTTGTATTAAAGCAAGTACTAATTTATGGTAGTAAAATATAACTTTAATTTTATTTAATTTTCTTAATAAAAGTTATCTAAATTACTTTCGATTCGATGATCTTTAAATTTATTTGACTATTTAATATGTATTAAGTTTTATTAAGGCCATCTTTCAATTTTTTAGTAACTTATATTGCATAATTTTTTTAAAAATAACTCCCATTCTTCATCAATTTTAGTCTCTCTCAAATAATATTTTAATATTTCCAATCTGATTCTGTTATTGTCATTATTTAAATATTCACCTATTGAGTAATTTTTTTTTGAAAATTCAAAGTGTAAAAGTGTAAATTAAAATCAATAAATTATTCTCGATATTTTATTTTATATAAATTTTAAATAGCGTGAATAATTTATTCATATTAATTTCAAAAAAAATTACTCATTTTTAAATTTGAGGTTGATGAGATCTTTTTATCATTATGTTTATTATCCTTTTTTACCCTCTTAGAATATTCTTGTTGCTTCATAATGCAACCTTACATATAATCATAGTAAGTTGCTGAATATTAGCTTAAAGTGATATCCTGGAATTTGGAATTTTCTAATATTTTCTTTTTAAATTTCAATATTTTGTCCTATTCTTGTATCTTCAGATTCTTGATTATCTTTTTTACCTCTAACTGAAAAATATATATATATATACAATGATTAAATTATATTTATAAGTTATTTTAATCGTTTTAAATGACAGATCATGATACAAATCTATCAATATAGTTTTTAATTTAGTCTTTTCCTTTGTGATACCATTTTTTCTACAAACACCACTGATAACTTTCCTATTTAATTTCTTTCTTATTCCCACAAGGACATAATTGAGTAGTTTGACTATTCAATTTAAATTCACTTAGTTCTTAAATTACTTCGGACTACAAAATTATATGATCTAATTGCTTCAAACAATAATATAAGTTGCTGTCAATAAATTTAATAATAGGAAAAATTAGAACCTCTATTAATATTTAATATCACTCATATTAAAAGAGTGCCTTTATTTAATTATAGTCCTTTACTGAGAATTTCTAATTTACCTCTAAACAAACATTTAAATGTAATGTAGCCACATGAGGGAAAATCAGGATGTAGATTGTAAAATAAATATTAAATTATATGCCTTTGAATGTTAACTAAAATCCATATCATTGTGTAATTCAATTATATTGTGAAAAGTTAAAATTGCGAAATATAAAACAAAATTTAATAAATATTTGTGGAAAAAGTTCATAATTAATTTTTACTAAAAATAATTATAAATTTATGATGTTATTGATCTATTTATAAAAAGTAGATTTAAGCTTGCTGTTGAAACAAAGATACACTTAAATCAATATTCATGATAATAATATTCTAAAATCTGTAACTTAGAAATTATTCAGAAAAAATATAGTAAATTGATTCAAGTTTGAACTCTTTCATGTAATAATTATATCCTAAATTTAACTTCATTTTTATTTAAAAATATATATTCTTTATTAATTGAATACTTAATTTATTGATTAAAGAAATTCGTTAAACTAATAATACCTTAAAGATTTTGATTTTAAAATCAAGCAGCTCTTCCTACAGGCAACTATGAAAAGTCTCCTTTCTTTAAAATTGCAAGAAATAATAATTTAAATTTTATAGAACTTTTAATAGTTATGCTTCTTTATATTGAATTATTATTATTGATTAAACGGAAATAAATATTGATGACTTTAACAATTAAAGTTGGTAAAAATGCAATTTGTTATTAAGAAAATATCTCTTTTCACTTATTTAGAAATTTAACTGCAAATTTTTAACATTTTATTCTAAAATAATTGAAAATAAAAATATTCTTCTGCAGCTTTTCTATTATTACCATACATTTTCTTTGAGGTACCAGGCATAAATTTTCCTATAAAACTATATTTTTTTTTTCTGATTCAAAGTACCTATCTCTCAATTATTATAATTGTTTTCTAATAGAAACTTTGTAAATATGTAAACCTTTAGAAATATAAAAGCTTAAATATTAAAAAATACAACATAAAAAATCAAAAATTCAACAATCACATTAAATTTTAATTTTTAAATTCAATTTTGGAGGACTCACTTGATAAAAAAAGATTTTCTGGCAGACTATAAAGTAAATAATAATAAAAGAAACTTCATTTTTTTAATAAAATTATATTACCAAGTGAGTGTTCAAAGAGTTATTCCTAGTTTATGAGCTCCAATGACTGAGATTTAGTTTTACTTATATTTTTTTAATTGTTCGTTGTTAAAATTTTAAATGATAAAATTTGATCAATTATTGCAATATTACTTATAATTATTTCGAATAATGAATAATTACTATAAGCAAGAATATAAAGTAAAAGTCAGCGGTATGGTTTAGTTTCAGAATGAAGCGAACATTGCACAATAAATATCAATAAAGATAATAATATCTAGATACTATAATTAACTAAGAATTTTTAAGATTTAGACTATGAATTAAAATGTTATTTTTACATCAGGTATTATTAATATCTTTTTATAATATTTAATATAAGAAAGAACTAGAAATAAGTTATATTAAATATTTTTATAGAACCTTAGCATAATTAGGAAAAATATTTTTATATATGATTAAATTTAATTACTAAATTTATTACACAGCTCTTAAATTACACTCTAATACAAAAAGAGTAGTTATTTATGAAAAATTCTTAATCTTAATATAAGAAGTTTCAAATTTTAAGTTTTTTTAATTATAAATAATCTGCCATAAAATAATAATTTTTCTTTTTTTTATTTGAGATTAACTCAAATTAAAAGTATTATAAATAAAATAATCGTAATTATAGTATTTTTTATTTAAATTCAATGAAATCAAATCAAATCCTATACTTAGTTTTAATAGAATTTTTAATATATATAATTATGAAAAAATATAAATAATAATTCAGAAACTCTTAGTTTAAACTTCTCAATAAAATAAGCTTGAGAGTTACTCAAACAACAGCTTTTCTTCTCTCTCTCTTTCAGGTATATAATGAAATTATTATATAAATTTGTATAAATATATGATTTAAAAATATTTATTGAATTAACCTAGGTTTAAACTTCAGCATTAGTTTAAATTATGCTAATATGAAAAGCATACACCCATGAATTACAAATCTTGTATTATAATTAAATCTACCGAGTTATCTTTTAATAAAAACCTTATAGATCAATTAAGACACGAATCTTGGGGAAATGAACAATTAAATTAAGAATTAATTATAATTGGCGTAAATCATTAAAGTTTTGGCTAATTATTAAAGCCATTGGCTCGATTAATTGTCCTTATAAAATAATCCAATCAGGGTGTGTAGATTTGATTTTAGCCAAATAATAATTAATTTCAGCCAATTATTATTAATTTTTCATTTAATTGTTCATTTCCCCAATCTTCGTGTCTTAATTGATCTATGGGGTTTTAAATAGTTTAATAATAAAAAGTTTTCCAAGCAATTATAATGCCTTAATAATAAAAAATAATGATATACTTTTATTCAAAATATAATGAAAAATTATTAATAAAAACAATAATAATGAATAAAAATCATAAAAATAAATATTTTTTTAAAAAAATAGATATTGAAGGAGGATTTTATTAGATTACAAGCAGTTATTAATCTATAAATAAAAGAAGAAAGACTATTTTCTTTAGGAAAACTATTTTTACAGGCATATTCGTCAAACTACAAGCAACCCTTTGAATAAACAGCCAATTATTATATTAATTGCTCTAAATCAGAATATTAGAACTTATTCTTATAGAATATATTTTGTAAAAGAATTTTATGAGTTTGCTTATTTTCTTATTTAAAATAAAATACAGCATTAAAAAACCCCAAAATCTTTCAGTAGTTTGATTGAGTTTTTGATTGATAAAAGTAGACTATTAAGGCATAATTTATTAGGGTTTTAATAGGGTTTATGTAGGGGTTTTATGTTTAAATATTAGTATTTTAAGTGAGTATATGCAGGTTATGGGTCAGTTTATGGCAGTGAGTATATAGATTTATTGTTTAAGTTGCGTAATGGATTAGATAATTTAAGTCAATATATAAAACCTATCTTAAATTAGACTTTTACAGCAAGGCTTCTTCATAAATATCTAATGATTTTATATTCTCTCTCAAAACCCCAAAACCCCTAAGTGAGGTTTATAAGTGCTTTAATTTGTAGGGTATAGTTGGGGTCTTATTAGTGTTAGTAGAGTAATTAGGCAAATTTGCAAAATGAGAAATAGAAATTAGCGAAATTTAGGGTGTGGTTGTTAACGTCAAGGCGTCCCAACGTCCCTTCTCATAAAATTCTATATTAAACTTTTTTTTCAAATTCATATAGATTTTAATAATTAAAGGTAGGAAAAAATACTAGTTATTTTATTAATTACTTTTTATGAATATCATCATCTTCTTATTTGTTGTAGTTACTGAGAATTAAATATATTTTTATTAGTTCATAAATTATTAATAATTAAAAAAATTTTATTTCATAACTTTTGAAATGTGAAGATAAGTAATTTATTAAATTAATTTAAATTTCTTATTTAAAAATAAAAAAAAGTCTAATAATATTGTAGGAATACATTTGAATTTGGTAAAATCATTCTAATTAAATTAATTATTATTCAAAATCTTGGCAGTTAAAGTTGACCAATTTAAATGATCTTGGGCTCATTCGATAGAGAATTCAAAATTAGCGAGACTTTACAATTGGCGGTACTATTTTATTAAATCCCAGGAGCGAGATAAATCGACTTTAATTTGAAGGGCATAATTTAATTATTTTAGATGAGTTTAATTAAAGTCGATTTATCTCGCTCCTGGGATTTAATAAAATAGTACCGCCAATTGTAAAGCCCAGCTAATTTTGAATTCTCTATCGAATGAGCCCAAGATCATTTAAATTGGTCAACTTTAACTGCCAAGATTTTGAATAATAATTAATTTAATTAGAATAATTTAACCAAATTCAAATGTATTCCTACAATAGTAATTTTCACTAAAAATTACTATAATTTATTATTTTATAAAGTTAAATAAAATAGGAATTATTTTTTCTCTTCCATCTGGACATCTCCTTGTACAAGATAGTTGTCTTGTAAAAGTATTAATTAGGTTTTGATAATTCTTCTAAAATCTCCTAAGACTTTGCTTATAGATAAAAGACTTTTTTTAAGAGAAAAAGTATTTTTTTAATAAAATCGACTATCTCACTTGTGTTCCTTCAATTACGAAAATAAGAAAACAGTATCTCTGGCAAAATATTCAAAAAATATATATTTAGACAAAATATTTTTAAACCTTTTTCAATAGTTTATCTTGAGCAGTATTTATTAATACTTTTGTTACACTCGTTGAAGCAGTGATTGAAATATTTTTCTGAAGAAGTAATCAAGACATACAGTTATTATTGGACTTTTAAACATTAAAGATTGGTAGATAGTATGCCTTATGCTTACAAATAATATATTAATGCTTAGTCATCATATAACATTTGATTTTGTATGAGTTGATACTAAAATGATTCCATATGAATAAATACTAAATAATTATAAACGATTATAATTTAACGATTAATAATTAATCTTTCACTTACTAATACATGTCATCTTTAAAAAGGTTTTCAGATGCTTTGCCTCTGAACCTCAACAGGAGATATCGCCCCCTTGATTTCTATTATTAATTATTTCGCTTTGGTTGCGAACAAGGAATTCCTACCCTTTTTACTCCAGTTATCTTGGGCTTGCACCCTAGAATCTTGCATGAAAAGATTTAAAAAGAATATTTTGTAGTTTTTCGCACCTTATATGAATAAAATATTTATTTAAAATTTTATGAGATGGGACGTCCGGACTGAAGTTGGGACGACCTGTTGTCCTGACGATCTTGGGACGTCCTGTCCTGACTATCCTGAGATGTTCTGTCGACCCTGTGACGTCCTGAGTGCTGTCGGGACGTCCTGACGTCAACACCCTTATGGCCTATTTATGATAAGAAATATTTAGATTTATTACTTAAGCTTAGAAATAAAACTACTATTAATACAGTAAGTCAAAATAGTGGTTAACTATTAAGCGATATTGAAGCTCTTAGGTAAGAGTGCTTAAATTATTAGGTATCACTGATTGTTAAGAGTTTAGCATTTCAGTACAGGTTCTAAATCTTATCATGTTATAATTAATAATTTCTTTTGGTTACAAAATGACTACTTCTATGATTCGAAGACTCTTATGCATTAGGCAAATTTTAACCCTTTAACCTGGACTAAAGAGCTGTGATGTTTCATCGTAAGTTTCCTGACATGCGTATCTCTCCTTATACTATAGCTAATATTTATAGAAGAAATGGTATTACTTTCAAGACTGTCAACAGAGTGAATAGAGTGATTGATTTTACAGTGAAATTTTATAGTAATAATTTAAATTATATATATGTTTAAATGCAGAGGGCTATTACTAATAACATCAAGTTCATACACGCAGATGAAGCTGTGTTAACCTTCAACACCTTTATTAACAAGTCATGGTACAAGAAGTATGACAATATAGAAGTTTATAGACTAAAAAGTAAAGGTTGTCCTATCACGCTCTTTTACCTGGTATCAGAGAAGATTATTGTTTAGAAACTTATGTTTTTCATTCTCGCTCTATTAAGCCATAGCAGTATATTAATTTCTTGTATAAGATAAAAGATAAATACAACGATTAAGAAATCATCTTGTTTGTTTATAACTAATTAGTCCATAAAACTAAGGAGTCTAAGAAATCTTGTGAAGAGTTAAAGATAACTCCTGTATTTGACTTTTCTTATATTCCATAATTTAATGTAATATTTCATTTAAATTAAATCAAGACATTATATTAGAAGAAATTGTTGTTGTATCATCTAATAAAAAACCCAAAAACCCTTCAATAGTTAAATTTTATTTTTTTAATGATAAAAAGCGACAAACTAAGGCATACTTTATTAGAGTTTTAATAGGGTTTATTATTTAAATATTAGTAATTAAAGTCAGTCTAAAAGGCGAGATTTTTAAATATTTCACACAAACTTAAGTTAAAAGTCATGCAGGAGTTCTCTGAATTTTATCTTTCAGATGATGTTTAATTGTTTCTAATATGGCTTCATTTTCCTTGTTAGGCTTATTGTGGTTAAGTATGCAAGATCTTTTAGGCATCCATTAATCTTATATTTATCTAAATATCTTTTGATTAATTTCTTAGATTCTCTCTCACTCGTGCAGCTTAAGTAATCATTTCTTGGCATTTACATTCTATTATTATTATTGCTGCCTGGCCCCATGCTTTTCCAATCTATTCTCTCTGGAAAATAACCAGGAGTAGATAGTTTGATAATAAGAAAAGAAATCTTCGAAACTTAGAGCAAGTTTTAAACAATGCTTCTCAGCATATATTTTCAATGCAAATTTCTTTTATGTCCTACCTATTTAGATTTTAGTAAACATAGAATAGATATCCATAATTATAAATTTCATTTACATTTTTAGAAAGAGAAACCAAGATGGAGTCTGTGAATGATGCTATGAAGACCATCTAATCTCAAAATTTAATTAGTAAGTTTCGAAGTAAAGAGGATCGATATAGATATTTGGTATAGCAATGTAAGTTATCATTTATAACTAATTTAATTGCTATCGTTGAATTGTTCTTGCTTACTTATGAGGGAACAATAATATTTTTTCAAAAGACAGATAAAATCAGAATGATTAAGATAACTTACTACCCATAAATCTCAGTAACTAACCTATATGATGATGCAGAGAATGATCCAGATTTTGCTATTAATCTTCCTTTCTAAATTACAACTCTCTAATTAGTTGGCTGATAGAAATTCTTCTTTGGTGTTCTTGAAACTCTGAAACTTGAGTACTAACATAAAGTTATTTAAGAAGCTCATAAGAAATGCTGCAGCATCTCTCCTGAAGAGAAAGAGTAGCAAGGCATTTAGATTAGTGACTCCTGGCTCAAGGAACTGCAGAAGTATCCATTTATCCAAGTAAGATTTGACTTTAAATTTTATAGAAAAACCATGAGCTGATATATATTTTATTAAAGAGCAAAACAAATTAAATAGAGAGAGAAAATTTCAAGTAAAAAATGAACTTGGTTAAAGACAATACAAGGATTTCTAAAAACCAGATAAGAAAATTAAAAATCCAGAATTTGTCACTAAAAGAAAAAATTAACCCAAACAAGCCAAAAAAGGAAGAAAAGATAAAGAAACCCCTTTAATAAGTGGATATATTCATTGATTAAAATCAATATATTATTTATTAACATAAAATCTCCCTACTCTTATAAACACTACTCTTATAAACATATAAGCTATTTCTTCACTAACTCTCTAAGCAGAACTCTAGAACAATTAACTATATCATTCTTCAAGTCGTAAATCATTTTGTAAAGTGGAGGTTTCATATAAGGTACTATCGAGAAAACCCAAAAAAAAATATAATAATTTAAGAACTGTAAAGTACATTAATTAAATATATTATATATAGCATAAAGACTTTTTAATTAAGAATTAAGATTTGTGATATAAATATGTATCTATAAAAAGATTGATTTCTTATTCAGCATATAAATCTAATTTTTAAAAATTAAAAATTATAAATGAATATTTAAATAAAATATTTAAATGAAGTAAAGAACTCACTTCTATCAATAAATTGAAACGCCCAATGAATTTAAAAATAAATCACTCTCTCTCTCTCTCTCTCGTAAAATTAACTTCTATTCTTATAAAGACACTACCTAGTCCTGATTGCATAATTTCATATAAGTTCTTTAAACTTTGAATTTCCCAACTACTCTCTATTAATTTTCTTGCTATAAATTTGATTTACAGATAGCAGGTACCATTGAAATCTATTGAAATCTATAAAGAATTCTCATATCCAATGTTCTTATTAACAAATGTGTGATATTAAGAGTTTGGTATAAGTTTAAAGCACTAAAGGGGTTTCGAGGTAAGCATGCTAAAATTTTAATCCTTGATTCATGTTGTTTCATGTCGATTTGCATGGTGTTTAATTCATTTAAAATCAATTCATTCTTGAAGATCTTAAAAAATGGTGCATTTGATTTTCATTAAGCAAAATAAAGTTCACTCTCTATTGTGATAAAATTCGCTAGCTTCTTGTCACCAGAAAAGGTATGGAAAGATAAAAAATAATGTAGAGAATTTAAGTTAATTAGGGCTTCAATTCTTATTTTAGCCGAAAGGTTGATGAAGCATCTTCATACTATATTGCAAAATAATAAAGCTTTACGAAGAATCAAACATTTCTATGTGATGATAATGATCGACTTTTAATTTAAATTTGGGTGAAAAAACATTCAGCAACTGAACTATATTAAATTATAAGCACTCACATTAAAATTGAATAACAGCTTGTTTAGAAATCCAATAATAGATTACTCCAGCTCTCATTCTTTTAATTGTCGACCGTTATCCATACAGCATTTTATAAATCAACTAAATTAATAATTATTTTGAACATGGTGATACGATCGGAAACATCTGAGAGGATTTTGTAATACGTCGAGAAGTTTGTAATTTGGATATATCATTAAATAATAAGATTTTTATATCTTACTCTTTGTTTTTTTAGAACTAAAGTGAATAATTATTATCTTAAGCTCATTATTTTCAAGTTTTTAATTTAGAATAGCATTTTTGATTATTTCTTTTTTAGTCTTACAATTTAGTATTACTATTAATTTGATTTCCAAGTCTAATTTTGAGTTTTTTAATCTTTATTAGCTTGAATTAAATCGATTTTATTTGTTATAGTTCTTTGCTTAAATCATTTATTTGATTTTTATTTTTTAGTTAAATTTAACAATATAGTCTATTACTCTCTTGATATGATATACTATCTTACATTCATTTTACGAAATTTTGCTATAGATTTAGCAAAGATTCTAAGCACAGTTAATTGCTGATGAAACATCATAGCTCTTTATAATTTAGATAAATAATTCCAGTTTTTTAGGTTTTGTAATTAATTAGATATTTAATTAGATGCTGCTTCAAAATACAGAAGCCTATTAGTATTAGAATTAAGATATTATCTTTTATAATTTAAATTTATAAGTCAGTGAGAACTAACAATAGCAGGAGATTTATGAGTTAGTTTTGTTTTATTATAAATAGGTTTGAGCTGCTTACTTGAATCATTCTATCCATAACGCAACTTAAACTGTATTTCTATATAATCACTTTCATAAACTTACTACAAACCACCCATGTACCCTCTTAAATTATTTTTTTAAAATCATAGACCATACATAAACCCTATTAAAATCCTAATATATATATGCCTTTATTGCAGCATTTTATCAATATTAATTTATTTGGGTGGTGCTCCTAATTTATTTACACCAATGTTAAATAATTAAAGTTTATAACAGTTTTTATCGGAATTAAACCAGTAAATAAAAAAATTTCTAGTCATAAATTTCCAAGAACAATTATCTATTCTCTATCTAGCATCACAAAACACATTTTCGTGCATTTCAATGAATAAAATGATTGAATTAGTATATTTATAATATCTTAAGGAAAGAAATAAAATTTACTCCTCTCATTTTGAAATTATTAGACCATGCAAAAAAATTTTAACTATGCTCTTACTCGATTACTATCAGTATTTAATCAACTAGTATAACTATTAATATTAGTTTATTAAAGGTGGCAACTTCCTAAGAAAATCGGCATTACTTGGCATTAGCCAGCAAAAGATTTATTTCATAATTCAAAGTAAACTTAAGATTTGCGATTTTACTATCCATTATGAACCTAAAATTCTATAAACTGAAGTCTTAAATTTCTAAAAGTAGTTCAATTATTAAATAGAAATTTAGAGCTATGAAATTAAATGCGAAGCACTTATAGAAATAGTTGAAGAAGATGAAGAGAAATTAGATTGATTAATAAAACATTTTTGTGAAAATTATGAAATGAACTTCACTTATAAATCAAGTCTCAAACTTTCATATCTTAGATCAGCATTTTAATAAGCTCAAGCTTTATTGTAAATATTATATGATAGATGGGGAGTATTTCTGCCCTTTCTATTATAAGCAATACAATCATTCAAGAGAACTTAAAGTTTAACAAGAGAAGCATCATCGAAAGAAGTTAGAAGTTATATATCTTAAGACTAGTGAAATCTTCCTTCAACGATAAAAAAAAACCACGAGACTCCTTTGAGTTTGTATAGTAAAAATTAAGAAACAGAATAAACTCATAAAGCAGAGAAAAACTTCCCTGCTTTAGGAAAAGTAAAAATTTCTCGAAGGATGCAGGCATTAAAGCTTCCATAAATATTGAATAAAAGTGACCTTGAATAGTGTGAAGAAAGTTTTCATATTAATGAGGATAAGTTTAAAAAAATTTCATAAATAAAAAGCAGTTTGCCTACAAGATCTATTTATTCAATTACTTCAAATGCGATGAGAAAATTAAAATGGAATATCACAATAAAGATTAGCATCACTATCTAGTGCAACAATTTAAGGAAATCATAGTAATTCATCTTATTTTCAAGTTGGTTTGAGACTGCCAACATTGTGAGGCTTAAAAAGTATTTATTTTAGAGCAATACTCTGTGAAGAGAAAAAAGAATTGAAAACTAATGATGTCATATTTGAAAGATTCTAAACTATCCACACATCTCAGAGACTAATTTATATGATGATGAGATAAATGACCTTGAGATTTTGCAAAACTTATCCACTTAGAATCAGTTGCCAAAATATACTTCCGGTAAGAGCTTAAATCTTTGGCATTTTTCCAAAAATCAAAGGTTATAGTTGAAAAATTTTTCAAAAATAGCACATAAAGAGGAGCAATATCTCTTCAAAGACAAAAGGAGACAAGGCATCAAATCAAGAGAAAGCTAGCTATCATAACTGCAAAAGCATCATCATACATCAAGGAAGATTTGAAGTTTAACTCATTTAAAAAATCTGGAACTAGCATATTCTTGATGAAGAAATAGATCAGATTTCATAAGGGTCAATCAGTATGAAGTTAGCAAGAGACTTAATTCAAATATTCACCGCGATAGTAACTAAACACATATTCTAGTGTGTCATCAAGAGAAGAAACTTTAGAGAGTATGGAAGAAAAGAAAGAAAAAACAGCTCTCTCAAAATAATTTTAACAGTGACTCTGAATTTTATTTATATACTTTCTTCTTTGCTAATATGGGGATATACTAAAATTACAAATGCTTAATTAAGCAGAACAATTATGAATAAGAGGCAGGAAATAATTGCCATTAAATTTAACAGAATATTCTTAAACTAATGAGAGGATTAAAATAAATAAAAAGCGATAATGTAAAGTTTTTTTTATTCAGAAAGAATATTATTATTATCTTAATACAAATATTAAAACTCATGATTTGCTTCTTTATAAAAATACAAAATTTTTATAGTTTATAAACATTAAAACCTGAATTACTCAAATTATATAATATCATATTAAAAGATAATTAATATAAGTTTTGGATAATAGAATAACTAATATATTGATAAAATGCAAATCAAGTAGAAATACAATAAATTACAAAATTCAATAACTGCAATTTTTTGATAAATTTGTAAATATGATTTAATTTAGTTGATTAAAATGATATAAATCAAATGAATCTTAGACTCTGCCAATTATGAATACTAACTAATTTTCCAGAGTTACTATTTAGTTTTTATTATTTATAGTTTTCTAAAATAATTCTATAATAACGAAGAGATAAATAATGTACTTAATTACAGTAGATTTCTCTTTAGTTTAAATATACTTAAGTAATTCAAATTATATGTGGTATTTGTTCTCACCATTAACTAAAACAAACTTTTAAAATGTTTGAAACTAATTTAATTTTTGTAGCAGTTAGTTAAGTATATTCAAGAATGAGATATTTTAAATTAAAAAAATTGGTTATAAATACTTACTTTTGAAATATTGAAGTTTTAGTCTTGGCTCTTAAAGTGGTTGCCTTTATTGGTTGTGAATTTAATATACCATTTTAATTAAATATAAAAATAGGACTATTTCTATTAAGTTAAGTCATACATTTCAATATTTTTTAATTTTCAATGATTTTTGAACGATAAATGCAAGAATAGTTTTATGCTTTAAATTACCTTATTAAGAAAAAGAATTATCAAGCATTTTGAGGAAAAGATAAAAATGTATCTGAAGCTGAAAAATATACAAGAAAGACCTAAAATGATATAGTAAAAACAAACTTTAATTGCTCATACTCATTTTTATCATTAAGTATAATTCATTCACTGAATATCCTCCACTTTTTATAAATTTCAATAAAATTATGTTTACCCACTTATTTATATAAATTTTATTCAAATCAATTAATTTTTATAAGCCAAAAATATCTATAAAATTTTTATAACAATTTTATTTTTTAGTGCAATTACAATATGATATTATTAAATTATTCTACAAGTTTAAAATGTTTCATTTTGCTAAATTAAATCAGTTCCTTTAAAATGTAAAATCATACTTCAATTAATATTAAAAAAATGATTGTATAAAGAACCAGTAGATAATAAGCTTATTCTTTTTGAAAGTTTTTCATAATGCAATAAATAGATATTTAAAATCATATTTCTTTCACTGTCTACAATTATGATCATTACAACTTTCTCATGATTTTGAGTAAAATTATCTTATTCTACCTATTTTATTGATTCTCTATTTTGCAATGAAAAATAAATAAATAAAACATTTGTCAAAGTCACAGCAATTCTATTAGTAACACTCAATACCAACTAATGAGGCTACATAGATGGAGAATGAATATGTGAAGTAGTTCCAATCTCCACACCAGAAAAGAAATATAAATAAAACAAAGGAGGAAAAAGAACGAGGTAGCAGAAAAATCAGAAGAAAAATTAAACAAAATTAAAGAAGAAGAAATTGAAGACAGAGACCACTTTTAAAAGGGGCATGAAAGGATTAGTCACTCAACACTAATTATTACTCAGAGTTCGCGATTCCAGCTAATTACTAAAAATATTAAAATATTATTAATTCTCTTATCTAAACTGCATGAAATTGAGTACCAAATCTATACTATGTCATACCAATTATACATAGATTCAAATTAATAACCTATCACAAAATAAAATTTATCAAATAATTCTATTAATAGAGCTTTAAATTAAAGAAAGGTAAAAAATTGACTTTAATTGTTTCTAATTCAATAAAAAATAGTAAATTGTTAAACTCTAGTTGTTTTTCTCTTATAAAAAATAAGAATTATCCTTCCTCATATTTTATTGATTATTAGATTATGTTATTTATTACTGAATATAGATAAAAGTAAAAAAACTTATATATTTATATTAAATTAAAAATTTTAATGTGAAAATTCGATTTATTATTCTTTTCAATTATTTTATTTTTGGCTTATTTTGAAGAATTGGTTTTTATATATTTTTTATTATTAATTTATGAATAAAAGTCATAATAATTTTTGGGATTTTAAGGAGAGAGTATTGGGCAGATGATTTATGCTTAATAAAAGATAAAATAATGAGAATTACTTTTGTACAAAATTGTTAAGGTATATAAATTGAAATTTAGAAGAAGGTTAAAATGCATTTAAATTTATTAAATATACAGAAAATGAAATAATAAAGAATGAAAGTCAAATCTAGTTCCCCATTGAGACTACGCCATCTTTTAGGTTGTGGTTCCTAGCAAATACCTCAAGAATGTATCCACCTGGGCATAAGTTTTCAGCATAGCAATAAGTTTTGTCAGGCTTTTGAGATTGGAAGCGAATATGCGATACTATGACGCTAGGTGGCTTGTACCATTCCTATTTTATAGTGTAATCTCCCTTGCCACAAATCCATGCTTCCTCAAATGCGTGTCTTACTACATTTCCATTGCCTGAATGCACCACATCGCCATTGGTTGTCTTGACCCAAACAATCTTATCTAAATACCTAAAATTAAATTTAAGAAATTAATTAATACTTACTTGTACCCATGGTGATGTATGAACTCCCATGCCTGCTGTTGCTTCGAGTTGACTACCCAGAGTATCATAAAGCCATCAGTTTAGATCAAATGTAGGGGCATGTTCAGGAGATCTGAATCTTTTAGTAATGGGTAAGATGGCTTAAATCCGTGACTAGCATTTTATGAGAAACTGTCCCAGGGTGGATCTACTATGATTATGTCAAATAGCCTGCCTGCATATCTTAGTTGTGCGTGTTTTAGCTCTGCCCATACATCTGGCCTGGTCACATCTGCGATAAATGGGATTGATTGAATTTATTTATTGCTTTGAATTTGTTTTAACATTTCCATTTAATTTTCACTCATTTTAACAATTCCTTGATCTTCTTGGGGTTTATCTTGATAGTTTTTGAGATTATTATTATTTTGATTCACAAACTTGTCCATGACTGAAATTTCTGAAAATGTTATATCTGAATTGTCGATTTTTAAATTACTAAATCTCTTTGTTATTAGGCTAACTGAATTAAATGTCAAATGTCTCTACATGTTGTAATAGTACTTTTCTTTTAATCTTTAATCTTGTTCTAAGAATGGGTAACGAAATTATTATGAATTATTCTTTAATATAAATTGATCATTTTTAACACTGCTGCAAGGATCATACAACGCCTTTTAATTTAATTTCCAATTTTACTTTATTTGTTATTTTTGCTGAATAAATTATCCCAATCTTTCATTGATGTGAATTGATTCTATGTATTTTTAGTATAATTGTTTTTAAATGAAAGTTGCTTCTTCTTCGCTCACATTTTGTTATTAATTAAATAAGTCTTCTTAATTAACTTGAATAATTTAATCTTTTTCAATTTCATTTTCATTATTTTTTCCATCATCACCATCCACATTATTTCCATCATCATTATTATTTCTGTTGTTTTCATTTTACTACTATTGCCCAACTCGATGTTGTTTTAGTTATTAAAAGGTTCTGTAGACTTAATCATCCAGTTTAACATCTAGGTACTTCTCTATGTCATCATTAGTAATAAACCCAAAATCCTCAAATTGTTTTAGTTTTGATATAAGTGGGTAGTGATTATGACCATGGGCATCTCTAATTTGTAAAATAAATTCCCTCTCAATATTTTAATGCTGCTTTTTTTCATGCCTATTCTTGTTTCTGTAAGTGATTATTGATTTTTTATAATTTTTTTTTGTAATGGCATACCAAGCACATCATTTATGCTATTTGAAGGGCAGATTGCTGCTTCTTTGCTATCTGTTACTATTATTGCATTACTTCTTTCAATGGATTTAGCGGGAGCCTCTGCTAAATAAGGTTAATCAGGTTTCATTCAATTAAATATTCAAGTTCCAGATGAACTCTTGCATTTTACTATCGAAGTCTGTTTATTTTATTTTCTTCAAATCTGCAAACTTGATTTGGAAAACAAATCTCTTTTATATTTTATAATTTGGGAATAACTGTGTAAATTAGCCTGTGGCTGAATTTGTGATTCTAACATTCCCCAATGTAGTTATTTAAGCTTAGTTATTATTTTTAGCATCATCTTTGAATCCTTATGCTTAATTTGATTTGTTAAGCAAACGATTTGGATTCTTTAATTGCTTCAAATATTAAAATACTATGCTTAATGGGAGCTTAATCATAAACCCAGATATTATTTCTTTAATTTCACCTCCAGTATGAGATTGAGCAATTGAGTTGTTAAATGTAAGTTTATTTACTTCAGTAAGAGCTCGACAAAATAGGTGCAAAGGCCTCTAAGCATTATTTGACCCTGAAAAATGTACATTTTATCATAAATTGTCTGAATAGCAAGGCCATTGTATTCGAGATATGCAGGGCTGCGATGACTTGAAGAGGTCAGCATCAATTGCCCTTTCCCTGTAATTTTTGCTACATCTCTTAAAGTTGATTAAGCAAAATAGGTTCTCGAAAGGTTTGAAAATCAATCATAATTAGGCCGAGCGCTCTTCAGACTTTCATTCTACTTAACTGCACTAGAAGACCTTTTGGAAAAGAATTGTTAATTTAAAGGATGATCTGACTTCAAGTGCGTAACTAGGCTTATAGGATCTTTAGCGAAAAATTTTCAATATGGTATTTTATGGTAGATTTGTATCTCTCTAGCATAAGATAGGATTGATCGCATTGATGGATCAGCAATAAAAAGTTGTTCAATAGTAGTCAAAGTGGGACACATTATTGAACTTAAAAAGTCATTGCCTATTCATTGGGCGTTTACATCGTATTCCTCTTATTCCTCTTCTTCCTCCGATTCCTCCCCTTCTTCCACTTCCTCCTCTTCCTCTTCTTCTTCCGATTCCTCCTCTTCCTCTTCTTCCTCCCCTTCTTCCCCTTCCTCTGCTTCCTCTCCTTCCTCTTCTTCTTCTGCTTCCTCTGCTTCCTCTGCTTCCCCCTCTTCCTCTGCTTCTTCAGCTTCCTCCCGTTCCTCCCATTCCTCTTCTTCCTCCCCTTCCTCCAATCCATAGATTCTTTAACGAATTACGATTTAATAGCATCCTGATTTATGTTGTAGTTTATCCAAAGCCTAATTGACTTGCAGTTGGAAAAGTTGTTTCGAATTAAAATCTCATTCAAGCTCTAATTCTTCCTCCCCTTCCTCCTCTTCCTCCCATTCCTCTTCTTCCTCCGATTCCTCTCCTTCCTCCTCTTCCTCCCCCATTTAGCTTTATTAACCATCGAATTTTCGTATTGTCCTTCAAAGAATTTGCAATTGATCCCCCTTACTACACACGCTATAGACGACCCACGAAAACATTAACTATTTTGAAGGAATTGTGTTTTTTATATCAATTGCTTTCATAGGTCATGCTAAAACCATGAATCCTTTTATATTAATAGGAAAAATGTGAAGAGTTGATTGAAGAAAAACTAGGGTGAATATATTAATGAAGTATTTAGTTAAGCAGACCAGCTCCAAAATAGGTGCCATATTTCTCTTGTCAAGGCTGCAAATCTCTTTGTGGCTTAGTCACCTATCTTTCAGAGCCTATCAAGTATCTCTTGATGCTTGATTATACATCTAAGTGGTGATTGTGTCTAACTGCTTTACCTCCCGTTTTTCTTACGAACAGTGAATCTTAAAATCATGCATGACAATAAAGTCAAGAGCATAGGGAATTCTGCTAATAAAAGCTCTTGAAGCCCAGTCAAAGTTGAGCGAGTTGATGCTGTTAGAAATTACTTTGATTAGATTTTCACTTCTTTTATTATCTCTATAACAATAAAATAGAAGCAATCTTACCTCACGAGCATAGGAATTGAATCTTTAATCAAGTTTTACTTTTTGATAAATGCGAATACTTTTTCAATTGGAGCGAGGTCAAACTGGTAAGGACCCAGAAATAAAGTATGGATATTCAGTAGTAGTAACTTTTCTTTTATGTAGCTGCTTCTATGGTAAGAGGCATTGTCTAGCATAAGCACAGAGTTTTGGCGCCAATTAACATCTTCCTTATCGAGTAATTTACACAATATCAGTATAAATGCATAAACTGCTTTACCATTATTCTTCCCTTTAAACACTTAGAAGAACACTTAGCCACTACTAGAAAGAGCTGCAATAATTCCAATAGAAGCAATCCTCCTTGATTGTGTACTAAAATGCTGCTGTCATTTGAGGCTCCAGCAATATTTATTATTCATGCTGAATTAGATTGAGCTTTCATCTATGTTTACAATGGTCTTACCTTGGGAAAGTACATTGATGAACTCAATTGCTGCAATTTGTCTTTGAAGAATTGAGTCCTATGAAAGAGCTCTGGCACTAATGAAGGTGACCTTTTTATAACTTAATGATAATTGATTTTTCAAGGCCTTCCGTATGGTTTGCTGGCACACTTTCAATCCCTTCTCGGCTTCCAAATAATTTTGCAAATCCTTGGAAGTTGCCATAAAATTGGATCTTCTCAAATACTACTTCAAATCTGAAATGTGTCAAGGCTCTAACTTTTTCCTTCTGAGTTGCTAATTGGAGAAACAAACTACTCCACCGCAAATTCAGTCTTCATAAGCTTTTTGCACATATGCAGGCTTAATTTATATGTCCTTGAAGCTTATTTAATAGACATTGCTCCTTCTTTAAGCAAAGATGAGATATTTTAAAGTCTCTCTAGAGAACCTATCTTCTTCAACAACGGTTTCCATGAATAGCCAAACAATTGTTTATATATTTCCTGCCCTCTTAGATTTGTGCCTTTGATCAGACTCCGTTGTTGCAAGTTATGATTATAAGATTGATGGATGATGGTTGAAGGCTTGATGAAATCTTAGCTGCTTTTCCAGAGATTTATACAATTCTCAACAAATCCTTTGCTGTATTTAGCATTTAGATTTTCTAACTGGACAAATAGGCCATCTCTAAAGCTTGGCATATCAACCAAATTAACTCTTTCAAATATGTTTAGATTTGCCTGGATGAGCTTTGGATCAATTGAAATTCTTTAGGGATT